>CABHPP010122184.1:0-47610 GCA_902168425.1 Peromyscus attwateri | reverse complement strand
AACTCACAGAGATCCGCCTGCCTCTGCCTCCCGAGTGCTGGGATTAAAGGCGTGCGCCACCACCGCCCGGCTGTTTACTCTTTTTTTTTTAATTAAGAGATTTTCTATTCATTTTACATACCAACCACAGATTCCCCTGTCCTCCCTTCTCCCACCCCCCAGCCTTCCCCCCTCCAACCTACCCCCCATTCCCACCTCCTCCAAGGCAAGGTCTCCCATGGGGAGTCAGCAGAGCCTGGTACATTCAGTTGAGGCAGATCCAAGCTCCTCCTCCCTGAACCAAGGCTGCACAAAGTGTCTCACCATAGGCACTAGGCTCCAAAAAGCCAGCTCATGCACTAGCGATGGGTCCCGGTCCTACTGCCTGGGGGCCCCCTAAACAGTTCAAGCTAAACAACTGTCTCATTTATCCAGAGGGCCTAGTCCAGTACCATAGGGCTCCTTAGCTATTAGTCCACAGTTCATGTGTTTCCACTAGTTTGGATAGATGTCTCTGTACTTTTTCCAGTCAAGGTCTCTATATCTCTTGCTCATAGAATCCCTCCTCTCTCTCATCAACTGGACTCCTGGAGCTCTGCCTGGGACCCGGCCGTGGACCTCTGCATCTGCTTCCATCAGTCACTGGATGAGGGTTCTATGATGACAGGGTATTCAGCCTTCAGATCACCAGAGTAGGTCAGCTCAGGCACCCTCTCGACCATTGCTAGTAGTCCATGGTGGAGCCATCTTTGTGGATTCCTGGGGACCTCCCTAACACTCTGCTTCTCCCTATTCCCATGGTGCCTTCATTTATCATGGTATCTCTTTTCTTGTTCTCCCACTCTGTTCCTGTTCCAGCTTGAACCTTCCACTTTACTCTTAAACTCATGCAAGACACAGGAAAATGGCACATCTCCATTTCTTTATTAGAAATCAGATGATTTGCTGAATCAGAAAAGAAGAGTTATTTAAGAATAATTTTAGACAATAAAAACTAAAAGGATACTAGGATATTCAATTTAACTCAAATTCCATTGAAGAAGATGCCCTTTTCCTGGGAAGATTTGAGTATCTTACTAAAGTTATGATTTCAGATGATATGGATATTGTCCATACATTTAGAGGTAACTTGCTTTTACTGAATTCATATTCTGAGTTAGCTTCTATAGAGTATCAGGGACCACATCTGAGAGCCCTTATAACTAACACGTATATTTATCCCTTCTTCTGGTATAACTGCTATACAGTTCTGAAAGCTTATGGGGTACAGAAATGCTTTTTGTAGGCTTCCCTGCATCTGAGGTCAACAACTCTTTAACCTTACCCGCTAGCACCTCCTCACCAAGAGTAGATAGGGAGAAGATGCCTAATGATTAAGCCTGGAGTTCCACTCATCAAAATTTGAATATAATTGGTTCAGAAAATTTTCTCTGTTAAAAGTTGCTTGCTTTTGTGACACTGTGACCAAGATAACCTGAGAAAACAAATTAAAGAGGGAGATATTTTCTTTGGCTCACAGTTTCAGTCCATCACAATGGCGGGGGTGTGGCAAAGCAACTCAGGTCACATCATGGTAGCCAAGAAAATGGGGTCAAAGGATTACAGGAAAAAACCAAGACAAGCTATCACCATAAAGATGATCCCCTAGTGCCATCCTTCCTCTAACCAGCCTCACCTCCTTCTCTTCACCAGTTCCTGATAATGCCATAATATTATGAATCCATGGACTTGGTCTCAGACCTCCAGATCCAATCACTTTGCAAAAGTTCCTTCAACTCTCAACCAAGCCCCAGTATAGGAGGGAATTGGAGACCTGTTCTATTCAAACATTAACATCATGTGGCATAAACCTAGGAAGCATCTATTTAGTCTTTACTATTAAGGAGACAGTGAATCTCTTCTAAGCAAGCAACACACTGAGTGTCCATTCCTGACAAGAGATCTAGCTTAAACACTCTTTTCCCTGTGTCCCAGAGTACTCAAAAGCTTCACAAAGAATCTAGGAGATAGATGAAGCCACATCAAGGCTGGAACACTCCACTCTTTTACATAGCGCTTTGCTTGAATTTTGACTTGATAACATACTCTACCAAGTAGTTACAGGATGACGTGAGTCACAAGAGAAACCAAACTGTAAAGGGTTTGGAGGCTGGAGAGATGGCTCCACAGTTAGGAGCACTGATTATTGTCCCAACGGACCTGGGTTCAATTCTCAGCACCCACATGGCAGCTCACAACTGTCTGTTCCTCCAGTCCTGGGGAATTTGATGTTATCTCCGGGCCTCTTTGAGCACTAGACAGGCATGTGGTGCACAGGCATCCATGCAGGCAAAACATCCATTCATATAAAAATAAATTTAAAAGAATAAAAATAAAAGGTAAATAAAAAATGAAAAGATTTTTATTGAAAGGATTGAGTAAGACAGTCTATAAAAACATAATTTATGTGGTGACATTTTTAGCTATTAGAATGTAGGCTGTATAGATCTGGGTAAACATAATCAGGGTGGCTTTGCCACAACTGTTTTTAAGATCCAGCAAAAAAAAACTGTGTTATTTTTGAACATTTAGTCTCAAATTAGGAACTAGTAAATGTCCTCCTGTTAAAGTAACATCGGTTATTACTGTGTAGAGAGGATATCCAATGACTTCAAAGGTGTGACATTTGACAATTACATGCAATTCCCTACCTGACAGCTCTAAGTCACATTTTTATAAGTGGTTTCATTACACATTGAACTTTTAAAAACCACATTTCATATTTTCACAGACAACATTGCTTTTCTGAAAATGTGATAATCATCCACATGTATAGGCTAAATTCCATCTGTTCCATTCTAATGGATTCTCCTACACTCAACAGTGTTCTTCATATCAGAGGGTGCTTACCGGGGTCTTACTGCAATGCAGTTTCCCTGATGGAGCAATGTCCTCTGCACTTCTGTTATAGCCAGAGCAGAGCTCTCTGCACTTGTATCATGGCCAGAGCAGTGTTCTCCACACGTCTATTATGGCATACTCTTGATTACAGCAGTGAACCCCACTGATGTACATCTTTAGCTGCCTAGGAGACTCTTGAAAACAGGATGCTTCCTACCTGCCTTTTTTCCCAGGATCCCCTTCAGTACCAGGCAGAGAGTGTTAGGAAACCAAATTTAAATAGAATTTCCTACCAAGGAATCAGAGTGTTAAATTTGGTAGCCCTGAGTCCTAGTCATAACCCACTGGCAAGTCCTTCCAGTCATCTTTAGTTAAAAGAACATGTGACCATGAGATCATATACTAGGTGACTAGTTCATGTGTCATGGTTATGGTCAAGCTTGGAGATCAGACAGCCTGTGACTAATTTCACTTACTATGGGGCTGTAGAATTGTTTCTTTGGACTTCCATGGTACTGTACCACTAATGCTGGTGGTAATCTCCCTAGTTGTTACAGAGATCAATAGTGTAGTGCACCTCAACATTGAGTACTACGCTTGGTGTGTAAGGAGTATCTATAGGTATTATTTATAAAATATAAATATGTATTTAAAAATATATAATAATATATAAAATACAGTATCTATCTGTATTACTTATAAAAGAACATAGAGCCATGACTACTTAAGGTTGAGAATGTACCAACAAGGAAACAGATAATGGATAAGAAACTGCTTGCTGGGTCCACACCATTTTAAATTGTGTGTGCTAAGTATTATTTTCTGGGAATCAAGAAAAGATGTTTGTTGTGTTATTAATAATTGCTATTGAGGCCGGGTATTATGGCATAACCTTTAATCCCAGCACTCCAGAGGCAGAGACTGGTGAATCTCTGTGAGTGAGAGGCCAGCCTTGTCTATGTGGTGAATTCCAGGCCAGCTAGAGATACATAGCAAAAACTGTCTCAAATCTCAATCAATCAATCAATCAATCAATCAATCAATAAATGATAAATAAATAAAAGTTAAGAAAAAAGAAAGAACTGTTACCATATATATTTTTAAACCTGCATACAAGATTAATATCATTATGATTTTTTTAAATTTTTAGATCGTAAGTCTCTAATTTTAGTATGCCTTCGGTAAGTGGTAAACCTATAAATCAGGATTAATCCAAACCTAACACTAGTTTAAAATTAACTACTATTAAAACCTAAGCATTAATTGAGAGGGTCTCTTTACTGAACATGGAAAATTTTTTTAAAAAGAGGATATTTGCCCAAATTAAAATTTAGAGCATGTATCTCCCATATTCTAAATGAACATGTGAGCTTCTCTAGTCATAATTTTATTATCACCATTTTACAGCATTGAGTTTTAATTATGACCTTTCTATCAGGAGAAGCCGTGTGCTTAGGATTAGAAACTCACTGCTCTAACTAGTCTTGTTAAAGAATATGGTTTGATACATTCTGTGCTCCAACTTTTATAAAAACCAGTGAACATTTCTAATAACACTTTTCTAATTTCATGGTTCAATGCACAGTCAGTAAAGATTTAAATAATTCAGAAAGAAAGCCTATTCTCTTTTCTTTATTAGAAGTTTGAGTCAAGCAAATTCTTTGACATTTAATAGGTTTTTAACCCTTTTAATAACTTCTTATAATGAAATTTATTGGCGGTTGTTTTAAAGAAAGGGTTATTATGTTAGCATGAATAGCAGTCAGTAGTTTTTATGATTAGTTTTGAGACTTTGACTCTATATGACTCAGAGTATGTAAAAGCATAAATGAGTGAGGAATGGTAATATTAACTAAATCAGGTATACCAAGAAATATAGAGACTGTACATAACTATGTTCATGCAATTATCTAACAGGCTATAAAATTTTGGCAGACAAATATTTGAAACGTAATTGTTTTAAAGGAGCTTAAGGTCACTTACAGAGTCAGACACCTTAAAGGAACTGAATGAATTATAATTTTCCTGGACTGATTTTCCCAAGTTATTAATAACATGCTCAACAGGACAAGATTCCTAGCTTTTTCCTATCTGGGTTTCATGCTATTTTAATGTTTTATAATATATTATTAAAAGGATTATTGGATGAGTTCCATAATAAAAGTCTAATTTAAAGCCATACTTTTCTTCAAATTTCTAATAAGCCATAAACATACAAAAACTGCCCAGGAAGCTCTTTTATGCAGGCAAAGTGTTAATTATGCTCCCTGAGATGTGCTTTTGACCAGGTGCCCTGGTTGCCAGCTATTTAAGAGCCTCCAGATGAACTCCAGTGTCCCCGTTCTGAACTGATGTGAAGAGGTCAACATGCCACTCATATCTCCATTACTACCAGAATCCCATCCACATTCCAGTGGAAAGGATGAGAACACAAGTTAATGGGGTCTAAATATAGTGTGGAGTGTTGTGGTGGCTGGTGCAGGCTGCCGTGAAGATGCAGATTCTGGTCAGTAAGCCACCACTCATAGCAGAACCTCAGAGGACTTCACAATTCCTCATCACTTGCACTTCCAAGCTATTCTTTATGTTTCAATGTCACAGTCCTCAAAAGTATCCTGACATTAAGGTGTGACACCTTGTTCAGCCTTGGTGCAGCAGGTAGAGGCTTGGACCTGCCTCAACTGAATGTACCAGGCTCTGCTGACTCCCCATGGGAGACCTTGACTTGGAGGAGGTGGGAATGGGGGGTGGGTTGGGGGGAAAGGCTGGGGGCGGAAGGAGGGAGGAGGGGGGATCTGTGGTTGGTATGTAAAATGAATAGGAAATTTCTTAATAATAATAAAAAAGACACCATTGTTCTACCCTGTCTCTGTGCACATTAAAGTTAAGGAGATGTGAACAGGCATCAGCATTGTGGGTAGGCTTGATACAAGGTAACACTTCTTGTGAGCAAAGCACTACCCACACTGTAATACACATACAAAAGGCACAAGACACACAAAAGAACAACTTCATGACTAATCAGGAGTACCAAGAGCATATCTATAGATTCTTATGGTCAGAGTGATACAACTTTGTAGAAACTACTAACTCACAAGTCTTGAGAAACAGATGGTAGATCACATGGTCCCCTAAATTATCTAGATGAGATAGAGCATTTCACCCATGAGCCATTATGTCCTGCCATGAACTGGAATTATGAGAAACACTCATTGGTGATGTAAAGTAAACCTTTGCTACTGCAATTGGCATGTTTCCCTTATTTGTGGGAGCCCTGAAGCCTATTAAAGCTTAGTCAAGCTTAACGATATTGTCAATAGTTTAAAAATCACATTGGGGGACAATTACTAATTAATCACATTAGTATCATAATGATGCATTCAGAAGTGGATTTTCTCAACCCAAGTCAAAAACACTTGATAACTGAAGGGTTAAAAGGCACACCCCATAACCTCATGGTGATGTTGCACAGGAGACAGGGTATGGCTAGGGTTTGTGAATGAGAAAAATGTACTATAAATCGTAATTCCTTTACATACATTACAGTTTTGTTGAACTGTCTATCAACCAGGTACCCTTTTAGCCTTATCAGGGAGCAGTTTAAAACAGGCTATAAACCCAACCTTCATTGAGGCTGTGTACTTTCTCACAGTGGCACCTGGGCTCTGTGGCCATAAGCTGCCCTACTTATTCCAGAGATAGTCCCCACAGAAGCAGCTCTTGGATGTATGGATTCCTGGTCTGTGTCAACAGCTCTCCATGAATTAGAACTCGTCCAAAACAATCACAAAAATAAAACGTCAGCATGAGTCACAATAACGAAGCTAGTTTCAATCTTAGGGAAACACTCTTCTATCTTAGTTAATCCTTACTTTGAGATACTCAATGCCAAATATTCCATTTTCTTCTCTCGTGATTTCTTTATAAAACTCATCACTATCACACCAACGACATTCAACTGTTGCATTGTGTTTCTCAGACCAGAAACTGAGCTGCACAGAGCAAAGCTTTCCATCAGGTTGACCACTTTCAGTTTGCTGGGAACCAAGACCAAGGCCTGCCACATAGTAGGCATAGTAAGAATTTGAAAAGTCCTCCCTTTTCAAAGGTGGGAGGGGGGTGGAAATGGTCAAATAAGTAAGAACTGAGATAGCTGACTGGAAACAGGCAGTCTGGTTGGATGAGCAGTACCTCCATGACAGCAGTCCCCCTCTATCAGAAAAAGAAAAGTGTTTTATTTTAAAGGAGTCATGCTGTGTGCCAGCCAATTTTCTCATCTCTGTGACAAGCACCTTTCACCATCTTTAGGAGGAAAGGTTCCCTTTGGCTCACAGTTTCAGAGAGAATAGTATGTCGTGGCAGGAAAGCATGGCAGGGGTCACAGTGGCTAGGCATTCTTTGGAGACTTATTCACATGGTGGCAGCCAGGATATAGGGAGAGCAGACAGGAATTGGAAGTGTGCATCACCATCTAAGGCTTGCCTCCACCAAGCTACCTCAGCCATTAGTCCTCACTTCCTAAAGGCTCTACAACCTTCAATATGACTCCATGAGCTGACACTCAAGCATGCAAAACGTAAGCCTGAGAGGACATGTCATTTGTAAACCCTAACAGATTGCCCTCTCACTTGTTTGTGCAAGGAATCTGGACATATTTGTGAGGGTAACAAAGACTCTTCTCTCCACGTTTGTTCCCTGTAAGAGAAATAGAAGTCAAACTCTAGAGAGAAGAGCCAGGGCCCAGCAAAGCCACTGAGAGTATTGGGGTCCCCCACAATTACTTGTACCCTTTACTGTCTGCTATTTGGGACATCTTGTGGGAAAGGCTTTTCAGTTCTTGTAATCCTCATCAGTGATGTTTGTTTCTCACATGCAAAAATCTCTTGAGTAATGAGGGTCCCTTCCATGACTGGGGTTGACCTGGGCTGAGGAAGCAGCAGGGTGAGTACTAGAGAGACCCACAGCATCAGCGTGGACCTGAGTTTCTTGAAGTGGTTTAGAAGTCCCCCAGGGCAGCGGTTCTGGAGAGCATTGTGTGTCAGTGACGTAACATCTAGTAAATTGTGTTCCTCCCAGTAGCTACTTGTCCTAACTACAAATATTGCATGTTAGGGTAACATTTCACTGAAAAGAAATGTGAACCCTAGTAGTTTCTAATGTGTTTTGAAAGAAAAGAAAGAATTCAAAATACTAAATTCAAAAGCAAATTTGGTTTTGGAAATTTAGAGTTGAAATCAAGTTAATCTAAACTTGAAATTTATAGATAAAAATATTTTCATTAAGATGTTCTATCCTTCCTAAAACTCATTTTTTTCCCATGGGCAGGAGAGATGGCTCAGTGGTTAAGAGCACTGACTGCTCTTCCAGAGGACCTGGGTTCAGTTCCCAGAACCCACATGGAAGCCACAACTGTCTGTAGCTCCAATTCCAGGGGATCTGTTACCTTCACAGATATACATGTAGGCAAAACACCAATGCACTTAAAATAAAAATAAATAAATCTTTAAAAAAATAAAGCAAAACTCATTTTTTGTTCATATTTAAAAATACAGTTTGTGTAGTATTTAGGTATTTTGTCTCTTTGACAATATCAATTTGAACAATAGGTGTTCAGTGTCAAACACCTAATAGCAAAATGCTGATATTTGTATAAATCATGTACTTACAAATAATAAATGGAACACACAAGAAGATCACATTAAGATAATTTACTTAATTTGTTTATACAATAAATAATTAAGCTCTCTCTTGGAAATGTATTTATAAAAATAATAAATAAAATTTGATTATTACATTTACCCACACATTTGTTCCGGTATACACATTTACATATTAATTGAGTCCTTGGTAAAGTACATAATCAAATTGAGGACTTAAATAATATCAACATTTACATTCTTCTTGTAGACTCTTAGAGTATATCATTCCTTAGGAATCAAAACTGAAACTGCTTGGCCTTCCAGCCCTAATTAATCATGCAGGGCTTTGTGGACAACCCAAAGTAAGGCTCCAAAGCTTTTCATTAGCTGCTAAGAATGGTATGTGTTTGATGATGAACATAAAAGGGGCTGAGAGCAAGCACTTGTCACCGCCAAAGCCATGAGGGTCTTTCATGGCCCTGGGGAAAGCACTCCACAGCGAAGGGTGTCAAATGTTGACAGACAGGGGTGAGCATAAGAGCTTCAGAGATTCTTCATGTTCTCTTGCTGCTGCTGGATCTGGCACAAAGCCAGGAGTTGCTTGCATAGACCACAGAATGCAGCAGCTGGTGAGCCATATTAGCAGACAGGGCCTCAGGGCAAGCCCTGCTCCTGAGTTCTGCTCACCAACTGCTGTTCACTTAAACAGCTGGATCTGAGCAAAGAGAGACAAGGTGTCGTTAGAGTTTTATGTGTACAATTGTTTCACTATAGATTGTCTGCTAGAGGCAGAGATAATGATAGCTTTCCAGGCTCCCACATTGGACCAGGAAGGATCCTGATATTCAAAGAATCAGCAGACAGAAGAATTGTGATACATACATAGCTTTGAACACCAATGTTGTGTCATTCTAGAGTGCAATTTCAACACCATTAGTCACTATATAGCTAACACTATTACCAGGGTTTCCTTGGGGTAGAGGTATTCCAGTCACACCAAAATAATGTTTTAAAATTATAGTCTTAGGTAGGCAACATGGACCTGTGTTTTTCTTTCCATTTTCAAAGAAGATCAAATGATACACACACGTTGAAATGTGTGTCAAATTTTGTACCTGATGTTTCCCAGTTGAACACTATCTTCAACCTGAACTCTTCTAGCATAGGAGAAGGAATGTGCCATGCAAGTCAGGAAGTCGATCACAGAGCAGGGCATCAGGCAGAGGGAATGGATAGTGTCTACTTTGCTTTCCTAATTGATCATAATGGAACTTTGGATTTCCATTAATTGGGAAAAGGCTTTGAAGGAAAGCACATGAAATTCCTCTTCATCGTTATAGTATTCTTCCATTATTACTTTAACTGACATTTTTCCTCCCATAAGTATGAAAAAGATTGTTGTATAACAGCAGCTAGGAAAATTTAAAGAAACAGACTAGGTTTGCAAAAGAATGAAATCTAGCCCATTTTCAGATCAAGTATATTTCCCAAATGATGAGATAAACAGGAAGTTAAAATACCAACAACATATAATACTTTTAGCCAAGAAAAAATAAGGCTTACTAATCTTTAAAAAAAGAAAGTAAGAACTATACACATTAGACATTACCTCTAAGCATTTGGGCACTAGGGCTTAGCAAATGAAATCCCTAAGTGACGAGGAAGTGCTGGGCCATGTCTATGGAGCCAGTGTCGTTAGTGCCACAGCACCTACCCTCAGCATCTCAGTTCAGGAACCGGGATGAATACCTGCTATCGTGACAAGATCTGTGCTGGATTCTTCACAATGGTGAAGAAAATGAATTCTTCAGTCTATAGCCAGTTAGGGTGTATCAGTTAAAATTACATTTAGCAGCATACAAAAGATAGTCCTAGTAATGAAAATTTAGCAGAGATGGTCACATTAAAGACCCCCCTGCTAGGGAATTACACTGAATAAAAGACTGGAGCCCCTCTCGCTCCTGCTCTCCAGCCACCTCGGAGCACTGCCCATTGGCTCCGACAATTTCTCCAACTCATCATCCAACACTTTCACCAGCAGGAACAAGAACAGAACAGAGAAAAAATTGTCACTACTAAGTGTGACTATACTACATTATTCACTATGCACTTAAAATATGGTGAATAACAAAAAACTGCATCTGGCTAGTTCAAATTCTGTATTTGACATTAAGGAGTAACAACCAACCAGTGCCTTTCAGGAGGAAACTGGTAATGAAAGAAAGCATTTGTTAACTTGTATGAGTTTACTAATTATTATTTTCAATAACTAGAATCCATTCACTGTAACCTTCTGCCCATACTAACCATTAGTAATTCACACTGGCTCCCGTGAGAGCGAGGTAACACTCATGCACTTCTGTAGATCAAGAATGTCAGGGTGGTGTAGGATTCAACTGTGTTATAAGCGTGTGGGGCCTGCGGAGTTGCGGATTGTCTCTTGCCATGCTAGTCACCCTCTACATGGGACAACTGTCTCCTGGGGCAGCGACAAAACTGCTGTCTGCCTGACCTGCATCACTGGGGACACAATGAACCTCTGGGAAAGGCCACTGCTTGGCCATCTACCTCACCATCCTTACCAATGATCCTTTGCTCCACCGTGACCAAGGCTACTTCCTCTTTAATGAAGGGGCAGGAATATAGACCTACAATAACACAAATTAACATGAGGGGGAAAACAAGTCTTTTGCAAAACAGTAGACGAAATTGGTGCTGATAAGGGAGATTAAACTTCTTTAAGGAGCACTTCATTGCCACAAATCCAGAGGCTCTGTATGAAAATCAATTTGGAAATCATAATCCTGTAACACCAGGTTAAAACTACCAGATTTCTGTGTAGATAAGTTAAAATGGGCTCAAAACATGCCACACAGATGTGTGCTTTGAAACCAGAGATGCATGGGCAGAAGAAATCAGGGTATCAAATTGTTCCATATTGTTAGAGAGATGATTAGGTTAAGTCTGACTCTGCTGGCAAATTACTTCTAATCTGCTGAGCTAAGAAACGTGTTCTCTAGATACCCAAGTCTGAATGTGTACCCGAGTACTTTACCTGACGTAGGGTTGGAAGAGTGGGCTGTGAAATAGGTCAGAGTTCATTCACAGGCAGCCACTTTTCCATGCCCATGCTTGTCCACGCTCTTCTAAATGCTGAGATGAGTAGACGTTCAATACACTTGAAAGCAAGCCTTAGAAACCATAGTTCAAGTCCCCTCTTCTTCTAAAAGCCCATTCTGATTTTCACGGCACCCTCTGAAAATGGCAGAGTATCTGTGAATGCTGCATGTCTCCTATAACTGTGGGAGTGCTTCATGAATTATAAGAATTACCTTTTTTTTTTTTTTGGTTTTTCGAGACAGGGTTTCTCTGTGTAGCTTTGCACCTTTCCTGGAACTCACTTGGTAGCCCAGGCTGGCCTCAAACTCACAGAGATCTGCCTGCCTCTGCCTCCCGAGTGCTGGGATTAAAGGCGTGTGCCACCACCGCCCGGCAAGAATTACGTTTAAAGAATTAGAGTAATACATTTAATTTTTTAAAAAATTGTTGGTTAGACTAGGAAGTTGGGAAACTTTTGGAGCAAATGGACCTAAGTTTCACCAACAGGAAGCCAAAGTGCAGTGATTTTGGGAGTGGGGCCTGCCCAAGAGCTGGAGAACAGCCTCCATGACAAAGTGGCCCAATAAGAGCCTGCCAGGAAGCAAGACCAGAGGCTCCGGACCTGCACAGCTGCATTCTCTGTTCATCGGGATATAGCCAGTGTTGTGAGATGGCTTGTGTACACTGATGGGAAATAATTCCACTGCTATACAAAAAAAACAAAAACAAAGGCCAGGACCGGGTTCCTTAGCCCGCCCTCACATGTTTTTCCAGGTTGTAATGACATTTCAGATGGGTAATTACTAAGCATCTTGTCTATGTGGAATATTTTTTTATGCAACAACAGATAGCATTAATTAGATTTTTCAGTTCCATGTGTACTTTTAGCTGTCAAGTCTTTCACTTCACATTTGTCCATCTTCTTCTCTCTTGTTCTCTTGTCTTGAGCACTTTTTAACAAGCCCTCTAACAGGAAACTAAACAAGTTACACCAGTAAGACCAGGGCCTTTTGCCTTAGGTTTGGAACTGCTGGAGAAATGTTCGGGGAAATCCACCATACTCCTCTTACACAATGCATTTGACCTCCAGACAATGATAAGCGCTTCATCCCCCAATGCGTTTAATTTTAATCCTGCCGAGATGGAAGTCATTGCTTGAATTACAAGAGTGAGTCTCGTTAAGGCTGAAAAGCGGTGACCCAGATAACGTAATGGATTAATATGGAGACCTTGCAGTTTTAGAGGCTTGCTTTCAAATCTGTCTGTGCAGCCAAGTCACTGCCATAGTCAATCAGCTGGCTAATTCTGCCTATAAGCATTCTGAGAACAGCAGTTAGGAGAGCATTCTAGCTACTCAATAAAGGATTAAACCGAACCAGGGCACCTGCAGGCAGAGAGTGTCTTGTAGACATGACATGGATGCTGCACCCCTGAAATCTCAACAATATGGTTGCCTAAGCAAGACATGAACGATGGTCACAGCAGTCTTGGCATGCCAACAAAGATGAAGGAAACTCCACAAGCCCCAACCCTGGATTAGGAGCTGTGGGTAGTCAATGGCTGCTGAGGGAAGAAGGATCAGTTTTCTCAAGTGATAACCACACTGACAGGTTATCTGATCCCCACTGGTCATCCCTAAACATATAAAAGGAATGCTAAATGGACTAAGCAGGTTTTATAAACACACACATGTATATGTTTATATAAATTTATATTATATATAAATATACATATTTTATATATGTATGTTTATATATGTATATATTATATATAATAAATACAGAATGGGGGTATGAGAAGAGTTGGGAGAAGGAGGAGTAGAAATGATGCAAGTACAATGTACTCATGTATGAAACCCTCAAAAATATAAAAAATATTTAAACGGAGAACATTCATTCCCTTATTGTCTCCTAAATCTTCCTTAAATGATCAGAATTAAAATTCAGGGTTTAATGGGCGGCTGTGATGCTAAAATCACTAATGATTTTGTAATTTGGATGGCACTCTAACAAGCACCAGCATGTAGACATTTTCATCACATAAATATATACAATGCTATAATGTGTAAATATAAATTAATAAGATGTCTACTTATCAGAACAAAAATATAAGTACAATGAGTTGGTCTTGGTAAACGAAATGTGAGGTTGACCAAATTATGAAATTCTGGTTTTGGCTGGTTGGTTGTAGTAATGTGATTAAAACCCACGGCCTTTCCCATGCCAGTCACAACCTCTACCACTAAGCTATATCCAACCTCTACCTTTTGCTATTCTTTGGGGGGTAATGTATATATTAGAATTATTATACTACAGAGAAAATTACTGTGTGTACAGCTTAATAGGGCATCTTTCCATCTACAGATGAAAGAAAAAGATTTTTTAGCTGGGCATGATAATGTGCACAGCACTCAAGAGGCCGAAGAAGGAAGATCATGAATTCCAAGCCAGCCTGGGCTTACGTAGGGAGATCCGTTGTCAAAAAGTCAAAATTTAAAAATAAAAGAACCTTTCAAGAAGCATGTTTCTGAAAATGTGTCTATTTGTTCATTTATTTTAGATGCAAGATATCGGGACCACCGAAGGAGCTCAGTATGGCTCCCATCCTCAGATGGCAGCCATGAGGCCAAGAGGCCAGCCCACAGACCTCAGACAGCAGGCAAGCATGTTGCAGCATGGTCAGCTGACCACCATCAACCAGTCCCAGCTGAGTGCACAATTGGGTTTGAACATGGGAGGCAGCAACGTTCCCCACAACTCCCCTTCTCCCCCTGGGAGCAAGTCAGCAACGCCTTCGCCTTCTAGCTCAGTGCATGAAGACGAAGGTGATGACACCGCCAAGGTATGGTCTGTGCTTGAACTGCCTTGCACTGTAAGGAGGGCACGTTTACATCTTCCCCTTAAGAACACTGCTGAGGAGCAGACACCTGGCTAAGGAAGCATGAGCTCGCAAACTAAATGTACACTTCCATATGACACAAAGGCTGTTTCTGCTCTTAGAATGGATGGTCTGCACAGTGAGTAAGGCTAGATAAATTCTGTTGTACTTGACTTCTGCAACCGAGCCTACCTTACTGCCTTCCAAAAACAGTTTTCTCTGTAGGACCATTTGTTTTCCTTGCGAGGATCACATGTAGCACAGGCTAGCCTCAAACTCCTGAGATGCTGTGTTGCTTAGGAGGACCTTGAAATTCTGATGGCCCTGTTTCCACTTCGTGAGTGCTGGAATTAAAAGTGTGCACCATTGTGGAATGCTGGAGATCCAATTGATGCTGGGAAAGCACCCTGCTAAATTGTCTCTCCAGCCCCATTGCACTGTAAGAATCGAAAGTCCTGGGGGAGGGAGGAGTGTGAATGGGGCTCAGAATGTGTGTTGGAATGGTGGTAGATAACAGCCTCAGGTCACCTGACCCAACTCTTCCACAGAGTAGAAGAACAGAGACCTGGGCTAATGTTTTGTGGTTCCTTGTGGCTTTATCACTAGATGCCTTTCTTTGTTTGTGTGGGAAATTGCTTTTCAAATGCCCTTGGAGGGGGAAATTGGCTGAATTTTCCTTTAAATTTCTTTAAAGTTGTTTAAGGGAATTGTTTGTTTAAAATATAATTTTTTTTTTTTTGGTTTTTTTCGAGACAGGGTTTCTCTGTGTAGCTTTGCGCCTTTCCTGGAGCTCACTTGGTAGCCCAGGCTGGCCTCGAACTCACAGAGATCCGCCTGGCTCTGCCTCCCTTGTGCTGGGATTAAAGGCGTGCGCCACCAACGCCCGGCAAAATATAATATTTTAAAAAGAGAAAAGAAAAATAAATGACTGCACCAAAACCTTGTATGTTTTTGCCCAAAAACACCAAACACTCCCTCCCCTCCCCTCTCCTCCCCTCCCCTCCCCTCCCCTCCCCTCTCTTCCCCTCCCGAATTACCAATGAAACTTTGCCCAGATTTATCCTAGTGAGAAGGATGTGTGTCTACCAACTGTGGAAATGTCCACCAGAACACAAATACTGCAAATACTGTCTTTCTATCTGCATTCTTTTTTTAAAGATTTACTTTTTTTTTTTTTTTGATTATGTATAGGCATTGGGTGGACAATATGCAGCTGAGTACAGGTACCCTAGGAGGCCAGAGGCTCTGGATCTCACAGGGACTGTAGTTACAGGCATCTGTGAGCTGCCTTAGATGCCAGAAAGGTCCTCTGCAAGAGCAGTACAGGCTCTTCCCTGCTGAACCCTCCCTCAAGACCCCTGTTTTATTTCTTCAGGAAGTTCCCTAACGAACAGTCAGATGTGACAGCCACTCTGTTGTCTTCTCATTTTCTTAAGACTTATGTTTGGTAGAAGTTAAACTGCTAAAGGCAATGCTATGGGATCTGATCTATGCGACTGACTGCCAGTATCTACACTGAACTCTTAATAGTTCAGATGAATTGTAATCCGTAGATTAATTCAATTTACTGGCAGTCTTTTCTTATTTCTGTACTCTTGATGCCCTAGTATTTGGGAGTTCTTCATCTTGGAACACCTGTACAGTTGGCTGCCATAAATGACTCCACTGTGAGGCCCCCTATGATATACAAACCAGCTAACCCAGAGCTCTCACACACCAATTCAGTATTCCCCTGCCTCATACTAGGGCCAGGGCCAGCCAACAAAGACCCAACCAGAAAACCCAGAATCTCCTGACATTATACGAGGCCTTTCCCCAGCTCTCTCAGCATGCCCACACAGGAGCCTGCCAATTCCTGCCCACAAAACTGCCACCACATGCTCTGATCCTGTGTTGCCCTGGTCCTGTCTGTCCCTCATAGACTTGGGTCCCTCCCCAGGTGATGTGTGCTCAGCTGTGCCTCCTGTTCTTCAGATCTGTGAGTGTAAACTTCCCCTTTCCTGCCAGTCATTTCCTGTTTTGCAGACCTCCCAAATCAAATCCCAGGTACAAATCCTAGTGTCGTTGCACACATATCTGATTCTTCTACCCTCACAGTCCTGTGGTAAGTGAGGTAGGTAGTGTCCACAGACAGAGAGAAGTACTAATAGAAGGCTAAGTAAGCCAAACTAGTGGAAACACATGAACTGTGCACCAATAGTTGAGGAGCCCCCATGGTATTTGACTAGGCCCTCTGGATAAGTGAGACAGTTGATAAACTTGAACTGTTTAGAGGACCCCCAGGCAGTGAGACCAGGACCTGTCCTTAGTGCATGAGCCAGATTTTTGGAACCTAGTACCTATGCTGAGACACTTTGCTCAGCCTTGGTGCAGGAAGGAGGGGCTTGGACCTGCCTCAGCTGAATATACCAGGCTCTGCTGACTCCCCATGGGAGACCTTGCCTTGGAGGAGGTGGGAATGGGGGGTGGGTTGGAGGGAAGGTTGGGGGGTGGGAGGAGGGAGGACAGGGGAATCTGTGGTTGGTATGTAAAATGAATAGAAAATCTCTTAATTTAAAAAAAGGCTAATTAATAATAAATAAATCACTGGGCTCATGAAAAACTGAACATCAACTGACTATTTAGATGACAAAGACAGTTTTCCTAACAAAATATGGATTATTCTACTAGTACCTAATAACCAGTGATTGCCTCGACCTAAATATGCTTGTGGCCAGAGATTTGTGGGTTCTAGGCAATCACCTAGACAGAAATATGTGTTGTATTATACTGTGAGATCAATGTTTAGCTCACAGTAATGACCAATTTGTGGATCAGGACTATGTCTTTACCAGAATTCCTTCCTGACAATTCAAATAATTCATGCAAAATTTGTAGCATCTTCTAACAATCAGTCGTATACAGGATATGTCTTTATAACAGTAACATTCTATATGCGCCTCAACTTACATGGGTGGTCAAGTAGACAGGAGCCTGAGACTTTTAGAACTACATCATACCACTCACTGTTAACCCCTTATGAATACAGCTTGTAATTGTCCCAATGCATGGATTTGTATATTATAAACCTTCAAGCTGGAGTGTGAAATTTTACCAGTGAGTTTCCTATCCAGTCACCCAATATCCACATCTCAAAAGCCTGTATGGTTCTTAGCAATGAATCTTAAGCTCTTGGTGTGGGGATGGGGTGAAGAGATGGGTTTCTCACAAACATTCCTGTTTTTGTTTTTGTTTTTTAGTGGCTTTTTTTTCTTTCATACATGTCAAGAAAATTCAGCCCCTTATTACAATTCTGAATGCTGTTGCTCACTGTCGATTCAGAATTTCTTTGCCATTTATTCAACTTACATGTCTTAAACTGCTAGAAAAATCCTCTGCTGAAAGTGCCTAGGCATTTTTTTATGACAGTGAAGAATTAAACTGTACTTTTTACCTTTACATGTGTGTGTAGGGTTTGTGTGTAATGTTGTATTATGACAACTCTAGTTACATGTGAAATAGCATTGAGTAAAAAGATCATTGAAATCATTTCTAACAAGTGAGCCAAACAGGAATATTGAGTTCCACCCCAGAGAAAGCAGCTTTCTGAGTCCCTCTTAGCACGCCATGCTGTCTTTAAGCAATTACATATTGATTCCAGTTTATCTAATTGAACAATTAAATGGAATAGTCTGTTTTGACAGGAAAAAATATTGTAAATATACCAGTAGAATTAATTATCACCTTACAAACACCACCCATGGCTTTGATTGCTCTAAAGCGGCGTTGACAGCTTTGAGTCACAAATGAGACCTGCAGAGAAATGGCAAAGAAATAAAAACTCAGGCTTGTGGCTCCAAGTCTGTAATCCAGTTCCTGTAAGTTAACAGACACTTCAAGACACTTAGAGAATCTAGCATTACACGTGTATTTTGGATATAGTTGTTCCTTTAATTATACACTAAGAATCACAGTAGATGTGTTTCTTCCTTTTATTTTCATTTTCCATTGAAATGCTTATATGTGTCTCATAAATGATGCATAGTTCGATGATATTTTACTCTGAAATGGAAAGGTTACAACACTTACACAAACCTGTAGGCCTACAGTGCCTTCTCAGTGTGTCACTTTCTATTTGCTCCATAGACATTGTATACTACTCCTTCTGTCTTCTTCAAAATTTTTATTTTTCTCATCCAATTATTTCTGATTTTAAGACTAGAAACTTGATGTTCTTTTTCTTCCTTTTTTTTTATTAGTTCTCTGAGAGTTGTGAGTTTTCTATAACATATTTTGGTGATGTTCACTTCTCCAAACCATCTCAAATCCCCTGCCCCTTCCATATCTACCAACTTTGTGTCCTTTATATTAATCCCTTCAAGGCCAATTGTACTCCCAAAATATTCTTGGTTGTGTGGTCTTCCACGGGATCGTGGTTGACTTACCAGTCAGTACCTACCCTCTTAGAGAAAACTGATTCTCCCTTTCCTAGTAGCTAACAAGTACCAATAGCTCCACGGCTAAGAGTAGGGTTGTGTGTCCAACTCCTCCTTCTACAATGGGATTTGATCTGGTTTGGGCTTGCACAGGTTTTGTACATGAAAGGTATAAATTAATTGATGTCTTTACATTGTTATTTAGGTTATTTTTAAGTCCAAATGCCTTCCTTCTGATTTATATATTTATATTTTTGTTAAGGTTCATCTTAATTATAATTTTAAAAATCCCTTAATGTAATAAAATTTATAAAATACCATGTACATTGTTTTATGTAGTTCTTTTTCCTCCAATTTTATTTATATGTATCATTTACATCTAGCATTACTTTGTCTTAGCCTTAAAGTGTTCTTTTGGCATGGGTCTTCTTGGAGCATGCCTACCTTAAAGAGCATGTCTGCTGGGTATATTTCCAGACTGACAGTTACTGCCTTTCAGCACTTGGAGGCTGTTGTGTTATTCTTTTGAGCCCTGGCTTCTACTGTTGCTGTTGAGATCTACTGCCTCCATCTTTCTTTGAAAGTAACCTGACTGTCTCTAATTGGCTTGAAAATCTCTTGCCTTTGGTGTTCTTCAGCTTCAAGGTGATGTATGTGGGCTTCTTCACATTTATCTTGAATTTAATTAACTCTGTACTTCATCATTTCTGGAATATTTCAACCACATTTTTTTTCTGGTTAGTGCCTCTTGCTCCCTTCTCATTTTGTAATTCTGAGAAGATTAGTGCTAGACTTCTCATCTTCCACAGCCCACCCCCAGCATGCTTTGTGCAACTTCCTTACCTGCTGTACTATGATTCTGATTAATTTATTTACTTTTATATCTTAGTTGGTGTTTTTTTCAGCTATATTTAATCTGAAATTAAAATGATCTTTGGAGATTACAATTTCAAATGTATTTTTAGCTTTATTTTTCTCATGTCTAAACATTTTCTTTAATATTTTTAGTTATTGAATATCTTCATCATATATTTTATCTCTTTTATTCATATATTTGTTGCATACCCTCTGTCTTAATTACTCTCCAATTGCTGTGACAAAACACCATGACTAAGGCAATTGATAAAGAAAGAGTTTATTGGGGCTTACAGTTCCAGAGGTTTAAACTCCATGACTATTATGGCAGGGAGCATGGCAGCAGGTAGGTGTGGCAGTAGCTGACAGCCTACATTCTTATCTGCAAGTAGGAGACACAGAGAGAGAACTAACCAGGATTAGTGGGGGCTTTTGAAAACTGAAGCCTGACTCTATTGAGATTCCTTTATCATTTATTAAAAAAATAAAACTTGGGGATAAATATTAGGGAATAAACCTGAGAGATCCATAGAGCAACAAAAACACAGTCTCCGCTCTCCGAATCAAGGTAGGACTCTATTGGTGGTCTCAGAGCAATCAACACAAACAGATCTCCTCCAACAGATCCCAGTCACACACCTCCTCCAACAAGGTAATCCTCATCCTTCCCAAACAGTTCCACTAACTGAGCACTAAGCACTCAAATATTTGAGGACCATTCTCATTCAACCACCATACCCTCCCTTGTCTAATTCTTACTCATGAAGTCAGAGGTCTAATTCTTCTGGTTTTAATCTTGCCTTATTTTGGTTTCTGCTTTTGAGTATGGGTTTTTATTCATTAAAACTCCATAAAACTTATTTTAGGCGTGGTTTGAAAACATATTCCTCCAGAAAGAGTTTTAGTTTGCTTCTGATGAGTCTCTTGGGTCTTTATGTTATAGAACCATACTTAACTTGAAGCTTTCTGACCTCTCCCAACCACCCGACCACCTAACACTAAAACCCCTTGCAAATGCTGGCTTCTGTTTAGAAATTATCACAAGATACTTTTCTTCTCAGAGCATTTGCCCTGAGGGTTTGAGAGGACACCTACAAAGAGAATTATTTTGCTCCAGCCTTAAGATGAATGATTGTCATTCTTTTACATCATGTCTTTGACAGATTGTTGCTATAAACATCCTGGGCTTTGTCTTCTGTGGACGGTTCAGCAATATCTTTGAATGAAAGCTGACTTCATCATCTTCATGCTTCTCTGTTACCACTTAGAACTTTTGCTTATAACCATTCTAGCAAAGTTGTTGATTCCTCAGTGCATGTGCTCTGCCATACCAGGTAGGCTCAGAAAAGCAGGTACTTGGTGAGTCTCCTTCACATGCTTTATCCATGCACTAAAGTAATCACTACATTAGCAAGCAAGCCTTCAAAGTAGTTTTTAGCAGTGTTCTAGAAGCAAGAGACTTCTAGACCACAGTAAAAATTCTAGAAAGTCTTCTATACACAGTAAATAAAACTAAACAATGCTGGAACAAAATGCCACATTACTTTATCAAGAAATGGGTTAGAATATTTAAAATTTGGGCTTGAAAGTGAAATATTTTCCATATGGATGTGTTTTTATTGTGCAATTATTTATCAATAATTCACATGATATAATATGTATATCTCCAAAGTTCTTAGGCTTGTGCCAACTAAATTAGTAAATATTTTCTTCATTCATTTTTTATATGTTTGTATTCTTGTATTAACTTTATATTGAGAGATGCAAATAAACACCTACTCACTCCAGATAGGGTATTAACAGATCAAAGTAAGATTCCATCAAAGTCCAACTTAATGAACCAATAAGTTAACTGGGTTTCCTTAAAAAAAATGAATAGGTTACACTTACAAAAGCCTGGAAGACCCCCAAATAGCTACCTTACCACAAATCACATTCCACCAAGTATAACAACCTCAATGAAGCTGCACCATTCAGCCTTCCACTTTCCATATACTCTGTCATTGCCGGAGACCACTTAAAGCTGAGGGAGGCACAGGAGAGAGCGATTGCTGGAACCCCCAGTGAGGATCTTCTGACCTTCTCCTCTTCCGTATGCTGAATAATGTCATTAGATCCATTGTCACATCTGTATGTGTGTACACATGCACGCACATCACACACACACACACACACACACACACACACACACACACACATTCATCAATGGTGTCCATAATAAACCAGCAAAGGGGAAGATGCTAAAATTCAGCCTGTCAAATGATTGTTTCTAAAATCAATTCAAATTATGCTAGGATGTAGTATTTTCAAAGAGCATATGTTCTTAGACATATTCTAGATGACTGAGCACATTTGATAATTCATGGAACAAAAATAACATGAGGCTTGGCCTTAGCCACCTGGCATTTGCCTCCTCTGGCCCTTCCCTCAACAGCTTGTGTTATTTGTAAGGCAGAGCCACAGTACAGAGGAATAAGAAGCAGGCATGTTGCTCTACTCAGGCAGATTTAGCAAAGATCCCAGAGACTGACACAAAAAGCTAGTAGGTATGTGTAATTACAACCAACCATTTTCTTGCTTTAGAATAGTTTTTGCTGGACAGTAGCCCAAAGTTTATATTTCACATAAGGCTACCAAGTGTCTTCGCTAAACTCATCCAAAAAAATATGCAGGGTTTTATTTTTTGTTTTATTTTAGAATCAAGGATCCTTAAAAATGAATTTCCTTTATAAGCCAGTCCTGCTACAATGCCCCATGGTTGTGAACCATTTCAAAACTAAAGCCCTTTATACATGTTTTCATATAATTGATGTGTTGAGTCATTCATTGAATGTGCTGGTATTATTAATGATGATAATAAACCCAACTGTAAAACGAAAGAAGTGCTACAGGCTTGCTGATTTTGCGGTAACTAGATAGCTCACTTTCCATGCTTATGTGAATTCATTCTCATAAGGGGATAAGATGGCACTGCTGAGAAAGAGAAGAGAAGGGACATAAGCAGCAGAATTTTCACTTTTAGAAACAGGACATCACGAAAGTGCTGTGGTGTTCCCCATTTCTGTGGTGAAGATTTTACAATGTTTACCTTAGATGATAAGAGTTGTAAGTGAAGTTCTATGCCGTTTGTTCAGCCTATTGTGCAGATGGTGCTTGATTAAAATCTATTTTAAACTGTAGTAATTACTGCAAGATAGTGTGCATTAAAGAGCTCTCCTGGCTCCATTAAAGGCTTTGGGACCATGGCAGTTTATTTTAAATATGCTTATAGACATTTCTAACTTCTCCGGAGATGCTTCAATATAGATGATTCTCTTTCCTTGGTGTGTGTGTGTGTGTGTGTGTGTGTGTGTGTGTGTGTGTGTGTATGTATGTGTGTTGCTAAAGATTAAACCCTGGATGTTTTGTGTACTAGGCAAGTGCTCCAACACTAAGCCCCACTCCTGGCTCTCATTCCCTGATGTTGCTAAAGTCTTGAACTCTCAAATAAGAAGTATTCTGAATCCCAATTTTCTAAGAAAGCGCCATATTGATTTCCAAAGTGGCTGTACAAGCTTGCATTCCCACCAGCAGTGGAGGAGAGTTCCCCTAGTTCCACATCCTCTCCAGCATAAGGTGTCTTCAGTGTTTTTGATCTTAGCCATTCTGACAGGCGTAAGATGGTATCTCAAGAGTTGTTTTGATTTGCATTTCCCTGATAGTTAGGGATGTTGAGCAATTCCTTAAATGTCTTTCAGCCATTTGAGTTTCCTCTCTTGAGAATTCTCTGTTTAGTTCTATCGCCCATTTCTTAATTGGATTGTTGGGCATTTTGATATCTAATTTCTTGAGTTCCTTATATATTCTGGATATCAGTCCTCTGTCAGATGTGGGGTTGGTGAAGACCTTTTCCCATTCTGTAGGTTGTCGCTTTGCCTTGTTGATCGTATCCTTTGCTCTACAAAAGCTTCTCAGTTTCAAGAGGTCCCATTGATTGATTGTTTCTCTCAGTGTCTGTGCTACTGGTGTTATATTTAGGAAGTGATCTCCTATGCCAATGCATTCAAGACTACTTCCTACTTTCTCTTCTAGCAGGTTCAGAGTAGCTGGATTTATGTTAAGGTCCTTGATCCACTTGGACTTAAGTTTTGTGCACGGTGATAGATATGGGTCTATTTGCAGCCTTCTACACGTTGATATCCAGTTATGCCAGCACCATTTGTTGAAGATGCTTTCTTTTTTCCATTGTACACTTTTGGCTTCTTTGTTAAAAATTATCCAGCTATACCACTCTTGGGCATATACCCAAGGAATGCTCAATCATACCACAAGAGCACTTGCTCAGCTATGTTCATATCAGCATTGTTTGTAATAGCCAGAACCTGGAAACAACCTAGATGCCCTTCAACTGAAGAATGGATAAATAAAATGTGGTACATATACACAATGGAATACTACTCAGCAGAGAAAAACAATGAGATCATGAGGTTTGCAGGCAAATGGATGGATCTAGAAAAAATCATCCTGAGTGAGGTAACCCAGACTCAGAAAGACAAACATGGTATGTACTCACTCATAGGAGAATACTAGATGTGGAGCAAGGATGACTGGACTGCTACTCACATCACCAGGGAGGCTACCTGGAAAACAGGACCCCAAGAAAGACACGGGGATCGCCCAAGGATGGAGAAATGGATGAGATCTTCATGAACAGCCTGGTCATAAGTGGGGGAAATGAAGGGCGAGGGTCAAGGGAAAGAGAGCTTGGGGGAGCAGGAGACCCCAGCTGGATCAACAACAGAGAAGGAGAACAAGGAATAGGAGACCATGATAAATGAAGACCACATGAGAATAGGAAGAAGCAAAGTACTAGAGTGGCCCACAGAAATCCACAAAGATACCCCCACAACAGACTGCTGGCAATAGTTGAGAGACAGCCCGAACTGACCCACTCTGGTGATGGGATGGCCAAACACCCTAATTGTCGTGCTAGAAACCCCATCCAATGACTGAGGGATCTGGAAGCAGAGATCCACGGCTAGGCCCCGGGCGGAGCTCCAGGAGTCCAATTATAGAGAAAGAGGAGAGTCTATATGAGCGAGAATTGTTGAGACCAAGGTTGGATAAAGCACAGGGACAAATAGCCAAATGAATGGAAACACATGAACTATGAACCAATGGCTGAGGGCCCCCCAACTGGATCAGGCCCTCTGAATGGGTGAGACAGTTGACTGGCTTGAACTGTTTGGGAGGCATCCAGGCAGTGGGACCGGGTCCTGTGCTCATTGCATGAGTTGGCTGTTTGAAACCTGGGACTTGTGCAGGGTCGCTTGGCTCAGCCTGGGAGGAAGGGACTGGCCCTGCCTGGACTGAGTCTACCAGGTTGATCTCAGTCCTCGGGGGAGGCTTTGCCCTGGAGGAGGTGGGAATGGGGGGGGAGGAGGGGAGGGGGCGGGAGGGAGGAGAACAAGGGAATCCGTGGCTGATATGTAGAACTGAATGGTATTGTAAAATAAAAAAAATAAAAATAAAATAATAAATAAATACATTCTGACCAGTCAAAAAAAAAAAAAAAAAAGAAGTATTCTGAAGAAATATTCTGAGCACATGCTTCTTTTAAATTAAAAGATTATTATTTCCTGGTAATAAGTAAGTTAAATGCACCATTGTAACGAAGCATTAATACATGACAGGAGGTGGGTTGTCAAAAGCCTAAATATATTGTACAACTATGATGAATACATCTTTCTCTAAGTAAGTTAGAGGAAGCATGTACAACTGAAAAAAGCTTTTGTGTAATATTTATTTATGAGTACAAAATATATGTATTTTGAGTGTATTTATTCACTATTGCTCTAATTGCATATGAAATAACCCAGTAGGTAGTCAGGGCTGCATTAGTGCTTCAGTTCAGCCATGTTGTCAGTTGTTATCATTTTCATACAGTTTTAAAATGTACTTTAAAGCTTTGCTTTGCAATGATAAACCTTTGCCCAGTGCTGTAGAATATAAGAGCAGAAATGTATGGTGAGTCACTGAAAGGTGCCACATAATGGAAAAGAGGGTTCAAAGATTCATAAGATGTCTTATTTTCAATGTGCCTGTCTTCTGTGGAATGTTATTCTGTGCATAATAAGGTTTCTCTTGATCTAAATGGAACACAGTGGAATTGAGTTTTATTCTCTAGTTACAGAACCCTAGTAAGTTGATAAATACTCCAGAATAAGTGTTCAGTGCCTACTTCTGTGCTGTCCAGAATAATAGCCACTAGTCATCAATGACTGCTTAGATTTATATTTAATGAGTTAAGATTAAATGTAAAGCCTTTCAACTCTCAGCTGTACCCACTTTATGCAGGTGATCTACAGTTATATGTGGATAGTGGCTACACCTTGGACATGGCAGAGAACATACCTATCATTCTAGAAATTTCTATGAGACAGTGGTACTATAGAACCCAAAACTTCTTAGAAAGTTAAGGTATAAAATTACAGGCTTCCATCCATAAATGTATGAACCCAAAATCCAGACAATACCCAGGGACATATTGTAAATCCATTTAGCTAATTTTTTTTCACCTCGACCATATTCATCATCCTTATGTTCATTCTAAATAGTTTGCGGTCAAAAGAGTCAGGTACTTTTCAAAATACAATCCATTACTGGCATGTAAGTGGTTCCAAATTGAAGCAATGCTCCTTCCCAAGCAAGCTTTGCATATGGACAGTGACCACGTGCCTTTCACATGAGAAACAAAGCTACCACTGGAAACTGAGCCCCTTACAAATTCCCAGCTCGTTAAGCAGACTCTAAAAGGGTCACTCATTTCTGCATGTTTCTTATGTATGAAAGTGGTGACAATACAAACCACACATCAGAGGACTGTGTCTTGTGTTTGTGAGGCAAATATCTTTACCAATCACTGTCCAAGTACTAGAATACAGAAGACATCAAGCTATGACAGTGAATTTTCATTCTATTTTATTACATCCTAAAAAGCAAAGCCATCACGTCTATGAAATAATCATTTATACAAAAACACTGAACAATACAATAAGCAATGCTCTCTAAAATGCATTTTCTTTTTATAAAAGTGAAGATATTTCATGCATACCTTTTTTTCTCCTTCACGTACATCTATAGTGAAAAATGTGGCATTATTTCAAAGCATAGTTGAGTTACATGAAGGCAATTTTATAAGTAGTTAGAAGATTACAACCCAGGATAGCTTTGATGACCTAGATTAATTATTGAAGGAAGGACAGTATATCTTGAGTAATGAGTAATGAATGACTATCTTTTAGATTGGTCCTCTCATATGACTGTCAGTTCTCATGCATGGAAGATAATTCTGAGAAATAGTGAGCTGAGTATGTCTCTACGGGGAAGGCTTGGCATGCTGGTGACTGAAAGATGGGTATGCTCTTGTTTCAGCCAGAGCAAAAACAAAGATGATGTACTGATATGAGGGACCTGGTCTTAAGGATGGGGTGACATTACAGCTTCATAGCTGTTTCTGAGGAATACCAGACATGTCCCCAAAGATTCAGAGGAATACCTGTGGCACATAGATTATATCTCCTGTACCCTCAGAATACAGAATCAGAAATCATGAAATGCTTCCTTCTATTAAACAAAACTCTGACTTTAAGACAAAAAGTTTGCCCAACCCTAAAAACCAAGCCAAGAAAGTCTGGAAAACCTGCAGACAGCTAAATGGAAAGGTTGGTTGTATGGATGGTTTAGGGTTCCCTAGAATGTGCTATGCATTGCTTCAGAATTATAGTCTGTATTTCATTACACATCACTGAGTGTCTTTTGTTACAGATTCTTCTCCTTATTCGGTTGTGTTACTTAGGGTTTCTATTGCTGTGAAGAGACACCATGACCACACCAACTCTTATAATGGAAAACATTTAATTGAAGTAGCAGCTTACAGTTTTAGAGGTTCAGTCCATTATCATCATGGTTGGGAGTATGTTGGCGTGCAGGCAAACATGGTGCTGGCTGCATCTTGATTAGAAGGCAACAGGAAATAGACTCAGAAACTGGGTGGTATCCTGGGAATAGGAAATCTCAAAGCCTGCCCCCACAGTGACACATTTCCTCCAACAAAGGCCATTCCTACTCCAATAAAATCATACCACACCTCCTAATAGTGCCTCTCCCTATGAGACTATGGGGGCCAATTACATTCAAACTACCACATCAGTCATCCTAAAAGATAGAATACTAATATTAAACAAAGAGAATAATTATTATAAAACCAATTTTAAAATGAAATGTAGTTGGAAGATTTTTCTGGTCCTGCCCAGGCCTTGTGGTCAGAACAAATCTCTCACTCACAGTCCTGCAGCCTTTTATAAAATAATCACACAGAGGCTTAATACTATTTATAACTGCTTGGCCATTAGCTCAGGCTTATTACTGACTAGCTCTTACACTTAAATTAACCCTTAATTCTTATCTATGTTTAGTCATGTGGCTTGGTACCTTTTTTCAATTTTGTCTTGTCATCTTGCTTCCTCTGTGTCTGGCTGGCAACTCCTGACTCAGCCTTCCTTTTTCCAGAATTCTCATCTTCTGCTGGCCTTGCCTGTCTTCCTGCTGGCTGCTGGCCAATCAGTGTTTTATTAAATCAGTGTACAAGGGCATTATCCCACAGCATTTTCCCTTTTCTGTCTAAACAAGAGGAAAGGTTTTAACTCTAACATAGTAAAATTATATAACAGAACAGTTATCAAGCAAGAATTACAGTAACAATGTCTAGTCTATTTGTATTTGGCAAAATTAAAGAAAATATTCTATCTATCCTATAATTGTGAGTCTAAGGTTTTTTTTGAAATTGTATTTTATTATAACCAAGGAAAATTATAACTATCTAGTCTTCAACTACATCAAAAACCCCAGAAATATATAATATTACTTAAGTAAATAGGAAGTACATTGTAAGCAACTTCCAAAAATCTAGAATGACAAAGACAGCTGGTTACCTGGACAATCATCCAAAGTTCCTCTGCAACGTTGGGGCATCTATCTTCAGCTCATAGGCCTAGTCTCTCAGTCACTTTTTTCTGTATCCTGTAGAATATCTGGCAGTTTCTTCTGCAAAGCAGGAACCTAAAGGACCACCTCACCTTGTAAAGTTCACTGGTCACATTCCTATGGGTCCTGCATGTCCAGTTTATACAACATATTGTCAATCAGTCAATGCAAGGGCACATTTTTGCCCAGTGGCTAACTTTTGCCACAAAGAAAGCCAACTCCATATGACTTTATTTAATGTCCATCATTCTCCTTGAAGTAATTGATGCTGCCAGGAGCAGACGTGTCTTATTGTCCAGAAAAGTCTAAGTTTTTAAAACATTTTAAATGCTATGTTCTGTAGGTCTTTGAAGTGTTTGAAGATGGCCTGTCTATCAAATATATATATATCTGCTTGACCTTGAAAACATACCTAATATGACTACAAGTTTGAACCAGGCAGGAAGTAAAGGCAGGATAAGTAGACAAGGAGAATTCTGGGAAGAGGAAGGCTGAGTCAGGAGATGCCAGCCTGCTGTCCAGGGAGCAGCATGTAGTGGCACACAGGTAAAGCCATGGAACACATGGCAACATATAGATTAACAGAAATGGGCTGAGTTTAAGTGTAAGAGCTAGTTAGTGGTAGACCTGAGCTAATGGCTGAGCAGTTTTAATTAATATAAGCCTCTGTGTGTTTACTTGGGTCTGAGCAGCTGAGGACCGGATGGGACACAGGAAAACTTTCAACTACAATGAAATGAGCCTGAATTTTTGTGGTTGGAGGAAGGAAATTATTTAAATAATTTTGGGGAAATCCTTCATAAAAAATTTATTACATGATAGATTTATCTCTCGACATTTGATTATCTTCTGGGAAGAGTGACATAATTGTCAGTTGTAACTATTTCAATTTGTCTAATCATTACTAATTTAATTAAATTTTAAAATTATATAGGTAATATTATCTATGAATAAGCATGTATTTATCTATGCTTTGTTCCATTTCTAATTATTTCCACCATTGATGAAATAGTCCCTTAAATATCACAATCACCTCTTTTATTTCTAGCTTTATTAAGCTGTGATTGACAAATAAAATTATATATGAGGTATGCAGCATAATTATTTGATGTATATATACATAATGAAATAATTACAACAGCCAAGATAATTAACACCCACCACTTTATCTTACCTGGTCACTGATTTTTGTTTTCTTGTTATCGGGTTTTGTTTTTTCCTGTTTGTTTTGTTGTTAATGAGGATGTTTACAATATACTCTCAGCAACTTTTAAATGTATACTACAGTATTGCTTATTGGAATGACCATACTGCTGGCCATATCCTCAGGAGTCATCCACAGTTGAATACTTACCTACTTTACTCCATTTTAATATCACTTTTGCTAATATGGTTTTAATTGAAATAGAATTACATCACTTTACCCCTCTCTTTCTCCCTCCATGCCCTCTCAGCTACTCTTCTTCAAAGCTTTCCCATGTCCCCTCCACTCTCAAGTTTATAGCCTCCTTTTCTTTGATTATGACATACATATGTGTATGCACAAATATGTCAATATAACCTGCTGAGTTTTAGAGCTGACCACTCTGCATTGGACAAGTAGTAAGGGGGCTCATCCCTGGGAGAGGCTAATTCTTCTTCTCCCAGCTGTCCTTAGTTGCCTATAGTTCTTTGTCTAGGTGTGGGACCCTGAGAACTTTTTCTCCTTTCACATAAGCATGTCAATGAAATAGCCATTGTTCTGGTCTTGTTTATGCAGCTATTTTTAGGAAAGACTGGCTCACAGCAGACTTCCTGGTATTGTGATTCTTACAAGCTCTCAGCCCCCTCTTCCTCCATGTCCCCTGAGCCATAGATGCAGGAGCTGTGAGGTTGATGCATCTTTTGGGTCTGAGTTCCCCATGATCTGGTGATCTCTGCATTGTATGCAGTTATGGATTATGTGCTGGTCTCCATTTGCTGTAAAGAGAGACTTCTTAGATAAGGAGTGGTAACTACACTTCTCCGGGAAACTACACTCAGTTTTAACATTCTTCATTGTCAATCTCATTGACTCCTTTTGTTATTTTTTTAAGATTGTATTGTTATGAATGTAAATGACAAAAATATAAATTTTTATATTTATAAATTATAAAATTAGACATTATAAAAAACTATAAAGAATAAAATCACAAAGAAACATCCTATAGTGCAATGAAATTGCTAGTACTATTTCAAATACTTTTTAAATAAAACCTTCCATGTTTTTTCTTTTACTGCATATTTGTTTATTCTCCTAAAGTGCTCAAGCAAGTCTGTGAGTAATTTCCTGTAACAGAAACCATTTGTTATTTACATTAATTCATCCTTCCTGTCAAAGTATTAGTTTATATTACTTTATTTACTAGTACTATAGCAACTGTTAAGTATTTACTATGTGTTTCAGGAACCACATAAGTGCTAGTGTAAGCAAAACTAGACCTGACCCTACCTTGGTAACACTTCCACTGGGGCTGGAAAAAAAGCATGGTAACCATGTGCACATTGTTGTATAGTTAGAAGTCTGTTACACGCTATGGATAGAAATCTAGGTAACTCAGCAAACACAGGAGACTGACTTGAGTTTGACAATTAATTAAGATTTTCAGATAACAACATCAAATAATAGTTGCTTATATGCATGTCAAATCAGGGGAGTCCAGACCTCACAATCATCCAACCACAGATAGTAATAGAAACCTATGTGCTTATAAGATTCATAAGGGGAGAGAGTTTACAGCACAGAACCCTGTAAATCATGCTACCACAAAATGGCCATACAGCAAAAGATGAGCCTAAAAAATGATTCTAAAACCAGCAAGGCCAGCAAAATAAGAGAAGAACCTCAGGGTTAGTGTCCTAAGACCAAGAGAAGCACCTTCCCAAGGAACTTGGGTTATTCGGTGAAGGCAATGGTGACTTTATGATAAGCTACCAAGTTGGAAGCACCAAGAAGTGATGATAAGAGACAGTACACAGCCAGCACAGAAAAGTGCTTTGAGGAACTGGTTATAAAAAGGAGAAAAATATGAGCATGTGTAGTCTTAGCAGAGAGAAAAGGGTAGCTTATTTCTCTTTCAGTACATTTATGTGTCAGGTAGTCAAATGGAATTGAGGTGTTTTGACTGAGATCAGCATCCCATGCCTAGGTGTATTGTTAAAAGCCTCTCCATGGGCAGCCATGTTTGAACTTCTCTTCTGACAGAATTATAGGAGGCTCAGCAGTTTCATAGGATCACCCCTCAGATTATAGAATAATGTAATCTAGAATACCTTAACTTGGTTCAGAACATAGTGTCACTATGGGGTCCTTTGATCTCCTGGAGTAGACAATTTCAGAGTAGCCAATTTCTATTTTTTTCAAGTGGAACTTTTTTTATTGTTCAGTAATTTCATACATTCACATAATGTATAGTGATTAACTCCCCTAGTCTCCCTGTCTAATTCCTCTCCTGTCCCTTCTCTCTCACTTTCCTTCCTGTCTTAATACTGTTCCATTGCTATGAAGAGATACCATGACCAAGGCAAATCTTATAAAAGAAAGCACTTAACTGGGGAATGACTCACAGTTTCAAAGGTTAATCATTATCATCATGGCAGGAAGCATGGCAGCGTGCAGGCAGACATATTGTTGGAGAAGTAGCTGAGAGTTCTACATCTGGGTCTACAGGCAGCAGAGAGAGACTTTTGCTTAGAATGGGCTTTGAAAATTCAAGGCCCACCCCCCAGTGACACACTTCCCCCAACAAGGACACACCTTCCAACCTTATAATCCTTTCAAACAGTTATACCCTCTAGTGACTAAACATTCAAATACATGAACCTATGGGGTCATTCTTATTCAAACCACCGCACCTCCCAACTTTATGTACTCTTTTGAAACCCACTAGGCCCACTAAGTGCTGCGTGTGTGCACAAGGATATAGGACCATGTAGTGGAACCATGGATAGCCACTCAGGTGCCAAATCCCTGTAGAAAATCAGCTGTCCCACTTACGGCAACCATCAATTGTCAATAATTGTCATCTTAACTATCATTCTCAGGTGTCTATCTTTCTCAAATGAAAACAAAGCCAAAGAATTCACTAAGCTTTTTTCATATTTCTTGATGGTACTTAAATCTTTCAAACTAATGTTACATTATCAAAAACAAATATGATGTTTTTGCATTTCTTTGATGAGTTAATTTTTAAAGTTTCATCACTTGTATTTGAATATGCTTTTAAAGTTTTAAAATATATAAATATGTACATTATAGTAATTATAAAAAATAGATCTGAAACTATCTTATGGTAGAAAATTGGAGCTCAGGAAAATTGCTTTAAGAGAGACAACAGAGCTGATGGTTAACTGAGGGAAGGTGTGAGCCAGGTCTTCTGATAGATCCATCGGACTCCTGACTGAATGTGTGTCCTGTACACAGTGGGGTTTATCTTACATACCTGTAACACCAATCGTGTTATGTGAATAAGTCATACAGTATCCACAAGTAGGAAAAGCACAAAACAGCCACAGAAGATAAGGGTCAGAACAGCTGTGAGAGTGGCCACTGCTGGGAGATCATGTAAACAGGATTCAGGTCAGTGGGCAGGCCCTTGTGAACAGGGATCTTCACAGGTAGCAACATTATTTATTCCTTTCAAGTCATAAGACTTTAGAGCTGGAAAGAAATCCTCTCTAGAATCCTTATTTTACAGAGATGGATTGAATGACATCATCTTTACTTAGCAACAAATATGGTATTCACATGTAGGTACCTTAAGCACACTCAGTATAGCTTTTCTGATTGTGTCAGAATAACAATTTAAATAATCTCAGAAGAGTGGAGAAATATTGAATCTATTTTTAAACAGAGTAAAATGCTCATCTAAAATTGTTCCAAAAATTTCTGGAATCTAAATTTTGTGGGTAAAGCCTTCAATGTATTAGTTATTGGGTACTGGTCTTTAGTTGAATTTGAAAAAGTATACAACTCCTCTCATTCATTTAAGCATTTATTACCATCATATGGCTTGTAAAAGCCAAATACGACAGTGTAGATTATAGAATTTTGCCATCTAACTGGATGTCAACATGTAGAAGATTGCAAATATATTCATATCTATCGCCATGCACAAAACTCAAGTCCAAGTGGATCAAAGATCTCAATATAAAACCAGTTACACTAAACCTGATAGAAGAGAAAGTAGGAAATAGTCTTGAACACATTGACACAGGAGACCATTTACTAAGTATAACACCAGTAGCACAGACACTGAGAGCAACAATTAATAAGTGGGACCTCCTGAAACTGAGAAGTTTCTATAAGGCAAAAGACACAGTAAATAAGACAAAATGACAGCCTACAGAATGGGAAAAGATCTTCACCAACCCCACATCTGACAGAGGGCTGATCTCCAAAATATATAAAGAATTCAAGAAACTAGACATCAAAATAATGAACAACCCAATTAAAAAATGGGCTACAGAGCTAAACAGAATTCTCAACAGAAGAATCTCAAATGGCCAAAACACATTTAAGGAATTGCTCAACATCCTTAGTCATCAGGGAAATGCAAATCAAAACCACTCTGAGATACCATCTTACACATGTCAGAATGGCTAAGATCAAAAGCACTGCAGACAGCTTATGTTGGAGAGGATGTGGAGCAAGGGGAACACTCCTCCACTGTTAGTGGGAGTGCAAACTGGTACAGACACTTTGGAAATCAGTGTGGCGGTCTCTCAGAAAATTGGGAATCAATCTTCCTCAAGACCCAATGATACTACTCAAGTATATACCCAAGGAATGCTCAATCATACCACAGAGACATATGCTCAACTATGTTCGTAGCAGCACTGTTCACAATAGCCAGAACCTGGAAATAACCTAGATTCCCCTCAGCTGAAGAATGGATTAAGAAAATGTGGTACATATACACAATGGAAAATACTCAGCAGAGAAAAACAATGACATCATGAAATTTGCAGGCAAATGGATTGAACTAGGAAAATATCATCCTATGTGAGGTAACCCAGATTCAGAAGGACAAATATGGTATGTACTCATAAGTGGATACTAGATGTAAAGCAAAGGATAACCAAACTACAATCCATAGCTCCAGAGAAGCTAGCTAACAAGGAGGACCCAAAGAGGGATGCATGGATCACCCTGGGAAGGACAAATAGATGAGATCTCCCTGAGTAAACTGTGGATGAGGGGTGGGCAATGGAGGGTAGGGGATGGGAGATGAGAACATAAGGGAACAGAATGGTCAAGCTCGAACAGGGACGGAGTGGAAGAGCAATGAAAGAGATACCATGATAGAGAGAGACATCATGGGGATAGGAAAAACCGGGTGCTAGAGAAGTTCCCAGGAATCCCCAAGGATGACCACAGCTTAGACTACTAGCAATAGTGGAGAGGGTGCCTGAACTGGCTTACCCCAGTAATCAGATTGGTGAATACCCTAACCGTCATCATAGAGCCTTTCTCCAGTGACTGATGGAAGCAGATGCAGAGATCCACAGCCAAACACTAGGCCAAGCTTCATGAGTCCAGTTGAAGAGAGAAAAGAGGCATTCTATGAGCAAGGGTATCAAGATCATGATGGGGAAACCTACAGAGACAACCAAACCAAACTAGTAGGAACTCGTGAAATTTAGATCAACAGCTGCATGGGACTGGACTAGGCCCTCTGTATAGCAAGACAGTTGTGTAGCTTGATCTGCTTAAGGGGCCCACTGGCAGTAGGCTTAGAATCTGTCCCTGGTGCATGAGCAGGCTTTTTGGAGCCCACTACCTGTGATGGGATACCTCAAACAGCCTTGAGGCAGGGGGAGGGGCTTGGACCTGCCTCTACTTAATGTACCTCCCCATGGGAGGCCTTACTTTCTTGTAGGAGGGAATGGAAGATGGGTTGGAAGAGGAAGGCTGGAGAGGTGGGAGGAGGGAAGGGGGATCTTTGAATAAAAAAATTATTCTTAGTTAAAGAAAAAAAGAATTTTACCATCATTGCAGAAAGTTCTAGATCCTAGAGCCTGTCCACTCTGTAAACCATAAGCCTTGCTGGATTCCCACCCCCAACCGCATCCATCAGCCTAAGTTAAAATCAAGAACAATTAAGCTTTGTTAGAGATGCTGACTCAATGCTTAAAGTCATAATTAGGAAGCTAAGTCAGAACTCCACAGAAGAAGGTAAGCCCAATAAGATCACTACAAGAGAAGGTTGCTGCTGTCACAGCTACAGTGAAAGAGAAAGGGTGAAGGGAGAGAAGGAGTAGCATTTAACAGTAATAAAGTGCTTGCTGACACATGTGAGAACCTGAGTTCAAATCCCCAGAACTCATGTAAAGGCAGATGTATTATCACATGTTTGTAACCCTAGCACTTCTACAGAAGATTGAAAGCAAAGTTAGGTAAAACCATGGACGCTCCAGCTAGGCATGGCATACCCAGTGAAAATTACAAAAGGCTTCAAAGATTTTAGAGCTGGGTCAATTGAACTGAGAAAAGGATGAGTGTGGAGACTACATGAAATGCATACATTGTCTTTTTGTTTGTAGTTTTTGTTGTGTTGTGGTGCTAGGGATCAAATCTAAGAACTTGAGCATGCTGGACAAGCATTCTACCATTGAGTTCTACCCCAAACAAAATATGAAGATTTATGTGTAAAATGACACCAATAATTCCCTCCATTCTTGTAGAAATATCTGTGTGGGGGGGTTGTCTGGGTGGCATTCTCTGTGTCAAGGAAGAATAGAAATATGATTCAGCCAACAATTTTCTCAGTTCCTCCATAATCTGTGTTGATTTTTATTTCAGATCAATGGTGGAGAGAAGCGGCCTGCCTCTGATATGGGAAAAAAACCAAAAACTCCCAAAAAAAAGAAGAAGAAGGACCCTAATGAACCCCAGAAGCCTGTGTCTGCCTATGCTTTGTTCTTCCGTGATACTCAGGCTGCCATCAAGGGCCAAAATCCAAATGCTACTTTTGGTGAAGTCTCTAAGATTGTAGCTTCAATGTGGGATGGCCTTGGAGAAGAGCAGAAACAGGTAAGAAGGGTTTGAAATGGATGGAATCAGCTTGATTGCAAGCAGAACATAGGGGCTTCAAAAAGAGCTTTGGTGAGCATCAGGGAAAATGGTTAGATGCCATCCATATGTATGACTTAGAAAGTGTCCCTACCTAAACCAGACTTTAACAGAGGGCCCTTAATCTTATACTCCCTTTATACTCTTTCATAAGTCGTATGTTAGTTTCCTTGTTTCAAAGTTTATACAGAGTAGCTACTTTTGGAAGGACTTCCACTTACTCCAGCCGGGATTATATCTTAATGTTGCAGTGTGAGTATAGAGACTAAAAGTTTGCCTTTGAAAATTGTCCATGCCTCTCTTCAGCACTCAGATTCACCCTATTGTCATCAAACTCTTTTTGCTCTTTGCAAAATGGACCTCAAGTTTAAGAGCCTCAACCCTTCCCTAAAGACCACCCAGATATGTTATTCAACCCCCCACATATATTTTGCCCATGTTTCCAGGCTGTGTTAAGTGGGACCAGATGGCTGATTTCCCTGTCTTTACTTATGGATGTCCATGGTGTGACTGAGGGCCATGCTTAGGGAAGGACATGTGAGACATACCAGCAGTGCCATGAGTCACCTGGGAGATCTTGGAGCGGGTGAGGCGTAAAGTTTCAGAAAGTAGATGGAGCTTACCCACATGAATAAGCAATAGCAATCCTCTGTCTAAACTAGAGGCTAGATGGCTATTGTCAAAATGGAGAATTATTGCCTCAAACATTAAATAAGCATGATAATGAATAAATTATCAACATGACAACATAAACCCAGCTATTGTGAAATGAAAATTACTGCACTAATCATGTTTTAGGGTCACATTTGATTCTTGAAAGAAATGTTTGTGGCTCTTCACCATGTCCAGGGAAGTATATTTGAAGTACTTGCTATTCGAGTGTAAAGGCCTGAGTTCAAAACTCGTAAAGAACAGGACTCATATAAAGCCAGAAATGATAGCACTTCTACAGTAAGATGGAAGCAGAGATAGGGAAATCCCTGGAAGCTCAGGGATCAGCTAGGCTGGCATTCACAGCAGATAACAATAAAGAGACCCTGCCACAAACAACTTGGAAGGAAATGGCCAGCACTTGAAATTGTCCTGTGACCACCACACATGTGCCTTGGCATGCACAGGACCATACTCATACAGATCCATTCTCTCTCTCTCTCTCTCTCTCTCTCTCTCTCTCTCTCTCTCTCCCTCTTTCCCTCTCTCACTACACACACACACACACACACACACACACACACACACACACACATACACACACATATACACACACAGTGGAGAGTGGATTGGGACTTTAAAAAAGAAAACTGTACAGGCTCTATAGGAATCTTAGTTTATGTCTATATATATACTATAAGTAGGATTTATACTATTAAAAGACATTTGGATTATCTCCTTTGTTCTATTTAGTACTCACAGGTCTATAATGAATTGTCCAAAATCTATGAAATAGAGCCAGGAAAACTAAGTTCACTCACTTATTTAACAAATATTTTTGAGCATATATTTACCAAGCACTGTCCAGATAAAATAGATTTGGCAAATAAGCAAGACAAACAGGTCTCCACTCTGTGCTGATCTCTCTGACTTACGTAGCTGGGACATAGCTACTATGAGGAGAACTTGCCATTTAACTTACAAAACCTATAGAGTAAGAGGTGCTAAGCGCCACCTTTAATAGTGGTGAACATACTGTGAGAACTCTGTGCACTTATTAATGTAGTCATGTGACTGTAAATAGAGCAAGTAACATTGTGTTGTTTAATTCTAATTGAAACCTCACATGATCATTTCAGGATTTTGGAGGCAGTTTCTAGATGGTCCCTAACTCAGTTCAGTTTTCTTCCATACTCCCAGATCTTAGATGAGGTTTCCAGTTGAGGGTGGAACTGTACAGTCAGCAGAGATTGCTCACTGATGGTCAAAGCACACATGGATGAGAGAACCCAGCCCTGTCCCTATTCTCTGAACAATATCACATCCATGCCTACCTATTCTGCTGTTCTGCTAATCCTCCATGTACTCTTGGAAATCCTGAGCATCAACGCTTATCCTCTTCCACTCTGAGATTAAATTTCCTGGAGGAAGTTCCAGAAAGTGCCTTCTCCCCAGGGACTGTGCACAGCAACTCTCATTCATCAGAAGGAATACATGGCTCCCCTTTGTTCTGCCTTGCCTTCTGCTCTTTCGAAAATGTTCCTTTCTCAGGCTAACATTTAGTCTCCTTTCCTACCTGTCTTTGTGGTCCCAGTTGTCCTAAGACTTCCCTAGGTTCAAACCCGGAGTTTTCAAGAGAGAGTTAGAAAGACTTTTCACATCCCAGGAGCTATCCTTTGCATTTCCAATATAAAAATAACTGTCTGCACTCTTATTTCTGGTGGAATAAAAAAAAAAAAAGATGTTCATGCAGTCAAAACCAGATAATTCCATAAGACAGCAAGTGTAAAGAGCTAAGTTTCATCTACTGATTCTATTACAGTGATGATTTGTTTTTTTAATATAGCAACAGAGGATTATTAAAATATCTTTCACCATTCTTTTTGCCTAGCTGTATAAGATTAAGTGTGTGTGTGTGTGTGTGTGTGTGTGTGTGTGTGTGTGTGTGTGTGTGTTTGGTGTGCAGAGAGAGAGATTACATATATGCATATTAGAGATTATATATGCATATGAGAGATTATATAGCTGTAGATATGCATATGAGAGTGAGAGGAGAGAGATTAGAATTGCTATTATCAACTGTCATCTTAAAAGGGGACATTGCTCCCATCCCCTACTCTAAGTTTCAGAATAGATGTGATTACAGTTACAATGTAATAGTCAAGACTTCTTAATCAAACACCTATAACATCAAGATGTTTTTCCTTCTCTTTTGCATTTTACTTCTCACGTAATAAGTAACTCAAAATGAGTATTCCCTGGGTTCTTGCTTATAGAGGTAGCTGAGGTTTATGGAGGAGTGTTGGAAGGAAACTGTATTTAGTAAATAAAGAACAGACTTATATAATAGTTGGACAACATGATTCATATCCTAGAATCAAAATCTACTGACTAAAACAGATTTATGCCAAGATTATCTAAGAAAATACTTCTATCTTATGTTTCTTGAAAGATACAAGTATTTTGAAATTTGAGTACTTGTTTGAGAATTACCTAAATTAGGTGTTGTGAGCAATTTAGGTCACACCGAGATGGTTTGTGGCCATGCCTGATGTTCCCTGTTGATGTAGCAGGAATTCAGAAGTGCTGATTCTTTCCATCTAGAGATACTCTTGCTTAATAAAGACACAGACTGCACATTGTTCTCAAACGGCTGGATTACAACACTACATACAACACACATAGGGCCCAGGCCCATCCCTACATTCAGAGCATTTGGCATCCTTTGGTCCAGCCTCTGTTCTGCTGCACCGTGGCAGACTGTCTGCAGGAGCTGCCAGCGAGGCAAACATGCCTGCCTAAAAGGCACTCTGGAGATCCAAAAAATGTCAAAGTTATCCCAAAATATTACGTCTGCTGCATTACCACCCGTCCATTCATTCCCTTTATGTTGACTCATTGTGCCGACACACTCTAGTATCTGCTTCAAACTTAAAGTAACTGTACTTAACTCTCATTTAATACTCAGATTTGGGGAGCCTACCCTACTGCTCTGTGTTTTTAAAGGAACACTCCTAAATTAGTTTAGACAAGCCCACAGGATGGTTTTGTATTGTGTAGGCAGTTTGGGTAGGAGGTGGGGATTTCATGTGCTTTACTTGCTTGAAAACCCTGTTGTCATAATAGCCCCAAACTGTGAGCAGCTACAAATATAAACACAAACTGGGGGAAATGGACAGTTATCAATGACTTATTGGGGACTCAGAAAATTACAATATTTATGGGAAAACATCATTAGTGAGATTATAATTGAATAATTTTCTGCCGACCAGTAGGAACATGCCTAATAGAGCACTGTGTTTCCATTGCATGCCTGCTCAGTGTGGAGTCCATGCAGGAGTAGAAAGTCAGCACGGAGGTCGGGTCTTTAATTTTTAGAATACATGCTGAGTGAGAAACTGTAGGTACTTTGGTTCCACTAATACTCTTTCAAGGAAGAGAAATCAAAAGAAAGCTAATAAAAGTGATAACAACAATTCTCAAGGAACACAGGACCTCCTTCAGGAATCTTTCCCTCCAAAGACACTGAACATACTCGGAGATGGCTCCCTTTGAATACTTGAGAAGACAATACTGAATCTGGAATGCAGAGAAAATTGTGCTTGGGATTCCAACTGGGGGTTTTAAATGCTAATGACTTGCAAGACAATGGAGAACCCATTTCAGAAGCATACCAAGTTGTTTAAAAGGCACCAGATGGAGAAAGGGGATAAAACACAAGTATTGCTGTGATGCCGGCTTTTGCTACTTATCTTTCCCTGACTGGAACCTGCAGAGGAAGAAAAAATAAGTAAACAATACCATCCTCTTGAATTGTGGCTCCCTGGAATTTCAGCAACCCTCAACATCTTTTTTATAAGGCTCCATCTAAATTTCTCATCGATCTGTGACTTTGTAATGCTCTGATGCTGATCACCATGGTATAGGACCTAAGCTTATGATGACAATGTAAGACAATTCAAAGTCTATAAAATAAAAGGACTGGTCAGCTTTGAACAGAACGGGTTGGCCCAGAGAGTTGGAAAGGGTTCTTGAGTTCCTTTTAGTCAGGGAAAGCCACCTTAAATCAGAACCAGATGTAAATTACTAAATGAACCTTAAGTTCCTAATTGGAGACACAGTCGGGCTGTAAGACATTTAGCAAATTACAAACAAAATGTTCTTGTTTATGTTACGTTAAATGGCTTTAAAGCTGCAGCCAAGAGCTAAATAAACATGCTGTTGTGCTAAAAAAGGAGTGGAAAGCCTGCTCGGGTTCGTGGTATTCAGGGGAAACCGCAGCCCACGGTGCCTGGAGAGTGTATTTTTGTAAATGCTACTCCTGTCGTTGAAGAAGAGAGTGGATTTACCTCGAGATGCACAGCCTAATGAGCAGATATCACTTGCAGGGAAGGCGTTTGAATATTGTAGCATATGCCTTCTTTCGGGATGCATAATTCATATCCAAGGATATTAGCCCCAGCAGTTCAGCTCAATAGCAGCACCTCATTATTTTATCTCTCAGTATTTATTCCTATGTTTGACGCCTCATGAAATTACTGTTAATGTGTTTATATAAGGGCAGATCTGACACAAGTAGGAGAATGTAATTTCCTCCTTCTTCTTCCTGCTGCTGGGTCTTCTTCCCGGGTAGAGGGGCAAGTGTAAATAGTTAATTTGCTTCAATTATGAGCCTGTCCTGCTAAATTAGAAGCAGCAGGGATATGAAGAGCCAGAATTATACTTAGGAAGCAGCTGACAAATTCTCGGAGCCCTCGGAATCAAATCATTTACTCTTCATTGGTGCTCAGACACCCACTATATAAATGCTGCTGTGGTTTTTGCCCCTTATCTTAGGACAAAGTTTGGATTTTATGCCAGCCATAGTTAAGGTTAATGAAAACCCTGCCACACTATAGCACTAGCACATGTGTAAGTTTATCTTAGCCATTTACTTATAAACATGCTGTGTTTCCTACTTTCTAAAAGATGAAGCATAAAGCATAGATAAAGCAATTGTTCATTCAGAAACCTAGGCTCTATACCCAAGTACACAGGGTGGGACTTAACACACACACACACACACACACACACACACACATTCATAGAGGAAGAGGGCATGAATTTGACAGGGAGATGTCGGGAAGGACACAGGAGGAGTTGGAGGGGATATAGAGGGGGAGATATGATGAAAATACATTGTACTCATATATGATAATCTCAGAAAGAAACAATAAAAATATAAAAAATAATTATTCTTGAAAAACATACAATATTTAAATAATATATGAAGAAAATTTTAATTAGCAAAAAATAAAGACCATAGCATGTAAGAAAAATTTATATTCATAGAAATTCGCAAGTGAGCAATTAGATTATAACTTGAAATGTTAAGCATATTTTACTTCTAAAGCCAAGTATTTATATATACATATACATGCTGATACGTTAATGAGAATGTTTCACAGTACTGTGGGCATAAACATGAGTAATACAGGTATGTGAATATTTATACACTATACACAGTGGGAGCTAATAATTCATTTGAAAGTTTCCATAGCTTTGATGAGGAGATAACTCCAATATGATATTCATTCCATTCAAGTCTGTTACAACTTATCACTTGTACATATGTTTGGGATAGGTCACATATCTGTCTATTAACTTCTCTGTTCCCAGTGAGGTATGTTTTATTTTAGAAGATGCACTTTAGTAATTTATCCTTACCATCCATACTTATGCTGACTCATAAAATGTGAAACCCCATTGCAAGAACTTTTATTCAACAAATACTGTCACAGGCTGCATAATCCTACTTCTGTCAATATGGGCCACGTGGAAAACAGTGGTCTTGTGCCGTTGCGGTTATCTTGTTTTATGAAAGTGCACCCTGTTATGTCAACACTGTAACAGTATCACCTGCCGACACATTTCTCAGAATCCTGTCCTATCTTTTGGTGATGTCTGGCTGTGTTTCCTGAGCACCTATTATGTATCAGATGCTATCCTGCATCCTGGGCTTCTGCCATGAGACTCTCATAATTTCTAATTTCCAGAGGTATCTGAGGATATTTTCACAGCTAGGGGGAGACAGTGAGCAAACACAGATGCCTGCCATCAGATTACTTTGATTCACTCCTGATTCTGCCCTATTTCATTGTTTTGTTGTTGTTGTTGTTTTTCGTGTGTGTGTGTGTGTGTGTGTGTGTGTGTGTGTGTGTGTGTGTGTCTGTGTGTGTGTGTCTGTGTGTGTGTGTCTGTGTGTCTGTGTTTCCTGTTCTGTAAAATAATATTGAGGCAACATTCTTGTTGGAGGAACTAAAGATGATGTATAAAAGAAAGTGCCTGATCACAACAACAACAAGAAATATGTAACCAAAGCATAAATTCAAATGCTATTTTGTTCCTGTACCCTTCATGCTTCACAATACATTAGGTGCATAGGAGCCAGTCTATTGATTAAGAGTAACTGAACAACATGATATTCAGCTAGTCATCTCCATTGGATACATCAGTAGATATGTTTTATAGCCATCTCTAAAGCCAAACTGCCTGTTTCTGATCCCTACCAGCCAGGAACAGGTGGCATCAACATGGCCAAGACCCTTCAGTTGTATCACACCATCTTCAGAAGGAATCAATAGCAAGATTTTTGTCACATCCTGTAATATTTTTTTTGATCCTCTGAACACTACCTTAGTCTTTCCAGTCAGGCATCCTTAAGAAAATGTAAACGAGTTGGGCAAGATGGATAGGTAAGCACATTTAAGGGCCAAGCTGTGTATAAAGGACTGATGCGTTTTCTCCGACTGACCTAAACAATGGCATCCCTGAAAGGGGGTATGCACAACAAGTTTCTGAACTGTGTCTCTGGGATTGTGATGAAGTTACTCTTATTCATACATAATTCTGTTGCTAAGCATTTTCTATAAATAAGAAATGGTAGTGGGGAAAAAAAAGACATTTGTACTTATCCAAAAAGGAAAACACCTTGTCAGTTTTAAATGGGGTTTGAGTAGAATTCAAAGTGAAAAGGACTTTGCACCTTTTCTCCTATGACTGTAACAACTGTTGAAGAAAACTGACTAGAGATTATGAGCCCGAGCCAGAAAGAAGGAAGGAAGAGGGAATTAGCTGGTATTTATAAGATTTTGCTTTTCTCCATTAGCTGGGGGAATTGTTTGTGGAAGAAGAATGCAAGAGTGAACTGACAGATTGCATAAAAAATTTTCTGTTTAAGTGTGTTATATTCACTGACATTGGACTGCTGATTTTAATTAGGGATTATCAGCCTATAAAAACACACATACTCAGTGGTATTTAGAGCATTCGGTGAGTCACAGAATCATGTGAACAGGATCTGGGTTCTCCAGAACTGCTATCTGATGTCTATCTATGTGTGTTTTGGATTAGCTGTTATATATGTTTTAGTTTAACCAACAAGATGCAATCCTTAGATAGGAAATGGTGGCTTTCTTGGAATAACAAACCACAGCATATAACTATGTTAAGGCAGGATGAATTTGAAAGTGTTTGGATGAGTTGGGGAAATGATAAATGATGTATTATGATTTTTAAATCTACTTCTGGCCAACTTTGGACTTTATTTCAAACAGCTGTGGCCCATTTGGAAGCCATTTTGTAGCTCAGCAGAACACTAATATTTACTGTATGAATCACATACCTTTAAAATATTTGTCTTTCCTGAGAGAAACTGTGTCTTTCCCAAACTTAACTTTGACATAAATCAGATCCATCCTCACAGGTCAGGCCTGTGCATTTGATCACTGAGGTGATTGCTCATGCTGAATGCAATCCCACAACCCCTTTGGTTTCTGCAAACAAAGGGCTTTCTCCATCCATAACTTGGAAGTTTTGAAACATCTTTTTGGAACTTTTTACCAGTTATCTTGAAATTTCTGTTCTAAAGTAAGAATTTCCCCTACTTCCTTTACATGTGGAATTCTTATATATGAATATCATTCTCTCAAGTTTGAGGTCTTTGGACATTTCCATTAATATAGGATTCAAACAGCACCCTAGTCCAGTCTTAGAGAGCAGCATCAGAGAGGCACATACAGTGTGTAGTATTGGAACCATTAAGCAGTTCTCGAAGGTGGAGGGTCTAATTATTACTGGGTAGGCAACCTCAGATTTTCGCTCTGATCTGGGCTACCCTCCCTTAAACACAATTATAGAAATACACTTCCTGAAATGACCCCCCTTTGAATTCTCCCTCTGAACATCTGCAGCTATTTGGGAGCATGTGGACCCATCAATCCACATAATGTGAAGTGATGAGCTTACATGTCCCTAAAGTGGTGTTTAGGCACTTACACAGTGATCCCAACATAGCCAATCATCAATAGCCAATGGGGAGCCATTTGTGAAACAGGGATCTCTGAATGCTAGTCAGGTATCCCATAACAGCATTGATCCTGGGTGGAACCACGCCGTATGTTCAGCCTGAAGTGGGGGAGTTACACACCTCTCTGTCCGAGTTGTTAATCAACACATTGCAGGAATGTTAACACTTTGTGTGATGTTAGCTGGATGCTTACACTGTTGTAGTTCCAATAGAAACCAAATAAAAGAAAGACAGGAAATGCTAGAATCATGCCACCTTACCTTTGCTACTTAGGAAACAATACTTTGGGCAAGGCTAGAGACCAACATATGTTATAATTCTGTCTAAAAGCTAAATGAATGCTAATTAGCTAATGGGACACACAGTATAGCATCTTAGTTGAAATAATGATATAATTATTTAGGACACTTGGAAGTGTCAAAGATTTGTCTACTAAATATTTTCCTCAGAAGTTTCTATGATTTCTGTATGTATGGGAGAAAATAGCTCTCAAAACCATTTGTGTGTGTGTGTGTGTGTGTGTGTGTGTGTGTGTGTGTGTGTGTGTGATTCGTGCATGTACTTGAGTGTGTAGGCACATATGCCCCTATGCATGCATGCAAAAATCAGAAAAGGACTCTGCAACTCTTCCTTTATTGCTGTCTGCCTTATTGCTTTGAGACAAGGTCTCTTTCTGAATAGGAAGCTTGCCATTTCTGCTAGGCCAGTTGGCCAGCAAGCTCTGCTGTCAGGATCTCCCTGTCTCTACCCCATGATGCTGAGGTCACATGCATGCACAGACATGCTGAGAGATTTACAGAGTCCTAGAGATTCAAAAGCAAGCCCTCATACTAGTATGCAAGCACTCTTACCACTGAGCTATCACTCCAGCCCCCTCAGAACCACTTTAAGATAATAAGAGTAAAGAGTGTGCTTAAAGCCATTATTTACAGATTATGTCATGGAGAAATGGGCTTAAGGAAAAACTAGTAGGAGGAATCTCTCTCACAGAAAAGAAAAGGAATCAATCAATAAAGATCAGAAGCGCTCTGTTTCTAAATGTGGCTGGACCAAGTAGGGTCATAATGTTCAAATGCTTTACTCTAGCAGCTATTTGTCGTCACATGAGAATTTCAGCAGAAGATTCTGGATTTGAATTCTGCAATAGTCCTGTCAATCAATTACACTCCTGTGCTTCAATTGATAATAAGATACATTAATTATTTTATTACAAACAATAGGAAAATTCCTAAATAGGATTTCTGCTCTTCTTTGGTTTCTTATTTAGTAAAGATAGTGGGATGACCAAATGATAATATTGCACTGATTAATGCATCTTTGCTTTAATTAGTTTTTCTATGTAAAATCGTAGATGGGAAAGTCAAAGCTGCAGGCCTCCCCCTCCCTGTTATTAAGGGGAATAACACATTCATTTTGTAGGTCTTGTTACAATTCGGCTGCAAGTGTAGTTATTTGTTTACCTGGGCAAAATGTTCTGCTGGAGTTACAATATTCATGAGTAAATAATACTTCTCACATGTCCAATTTCAGAGTCTGGCACAGCAAACCCCTGTCTCTAGAAAGTAAATGTTGCCCTCTACTGCAGGCTGCTTGGCCTTAGGCATATCCTTATTTAACTGCCCCAACAGATTCTACTCCACTTCTCAATATTAACCTGAGTCTGGCTAACAGTCACAGCGGGGGGAACACATTTCCATCTCCATGATAATTGTTGAAGAGGATTTTGTTCATTTAGGCTGATTTTAAAAGATT
>CABHPP010122183.1:16021-45661 GCA_902168425.1 Peromyscus attwateri | reverse complement strand
TTTTTTTTTTTTTTTCCGAGACAGGGTTTCTCTGTGTAGCTTTGCGCCTCTCCTGGAGCTCACTTGGTAGCCCAGGCTGGCCTCGAACTCACAGAGATCCGCCTGGCTCTGCCTCCCGAGTGCTGGGATTAAAGGCGTGCGCCACCACCGCCCGGCTTAAAGCTTTTCTTTCTTTTTGTTTTTTTTTTTTGTTTGCTGTTTTAATCCACAGGTAATTGGATGGAGCTAGGCATGGTACACACCTATAATCCCAGCATACTGCACTGAGGAGGAGGGGCTGTATGTAGGATAGGAGTTCAAGATCATTCTCTGCTACATATGAAGTTTTGGAACAGCATGGGCTATATCAGACTGTGTCAGAAAACCAATTTAAAAAAATTGTATATCTTTATGAGACACAGTGTGATGTTCTAGTGCATATATATATTGTGCATTGACCAACTTGGGGTACTAATCTCCAACATTTATCATCTTGGGATTGGATTTGAAGTTCTCTCCTTTGTTTTTATTGTATGACACAATATTGTTGATTATAACCACCAGGACTTATTTCTTCTACTGTGTAGGGAAGAGATGCTATTATTTCTCAATTCAGTGTTTTAGTTGCTTATGTGAGTATTTTTCCCACCAGCAATGGACACAGACACATGTGTGTTAGAATACTAAGGACTAGCCAGGGTAGAGTGCTTGCCCAGTACACAAGGTTGTAGGTTCCACCCTAACACTGCAGACAATAGAAAAGAAAGAACATTAAGGACAGTAGAGATGGTGGGGTGGCTACCCCATTTCCTTATAGCTCAAGAACTTGTGTTTTCAGGAAATGGACTAACTCAGTGACTAAACATTTAATATGACACAGCACTCCAGATCTCTGTCTTGCCTTGTGAGAATCAAGCCAAAGCAGGGCAAGGATGAAGACACTACAACAGAACTAAATCCCTGTAGCTCTTGTACTTAGAACATCTCTAGGTCTTGGGTGTAGCTGGAAGCCCTGCAGACCTGTGTTTCTCCATCCCGCCTGGCCCCGCAGTCCCAAAGCCACTTACAAAATAGTCACTCAGAAGCTTAATATTATTTGCAAATTCTATGTCCTATGACTCAGGCTTCTCACTAGCTAGCTCTTACAACTTAAGTTAACCCATTCCTGCTACTCTATGTGTTGCCACGTGGCCGTGGCGTTACGGGTCTGCTGGCATCTTGTTGCTCCTGGATGGCGGTTTGGCATCTCTCCTTACTCTCCTCTTACTCTCTCCCTTGGATTTTCCCGCCTGGCTCCATCCTGCCCTGCCATAGGTCAGTGCAGCTTTATTTATCAACCAATCAGAGTAACACATATTCACAGCATACAGAAACACATCCCACAACACTTGGGCTCATTCCTCACACTCTGAGTTTCCACATTGTTCATGACTATCCTCTGAGCCAAGCAACCAGCATCTTTGGGAGTTCAGCTGTTGCTGGCTTGCAAGATCATCCCAGCTGGACTTGTTTGTTGACTGTTGACGTCTCGCATAGAAGGAAGGATGGGAGGCTCACAGGACCCTTACCTGAGGATCCAGCCACTCCATACCACATGATGCATGCAGTTCTACCCTGATTGCTTATGGCCTCAGGGCAGGGCTAGAGTATATGGGCTGGTGAGGGTTAGGGGAGGGTGCCTTCATTTATGCATCTATGGGAAAGCAATGATTCCTGCTGGGTAAAAACTTCCCAGTGTGGCCTTAGGTGGGGAACTCCCTTACTCCTGTATGTAACCCCTTATCTCTGCTCTGTAAGTAAGCCCAATAAACTGATTCCCTGGGAAATAAATTGGACACAATACTCTCTGAATTTGTCCTTGGGACCTTAGATATTGTTCATATTTTCCTCAGGAAAGGAGTTTTGGTTGCCACATCCCAAACTTCCAAATAGCAAGACCTGCACGATGCTTTCTCTGACTTCCCTGGGTTTTTGTGTCCACGGCCTCACCCATTGCCATCTTCCTTTGCTTCTACATGTCATTGGTCCTGGCTCTGGGTATGTTCTGTCCCTCAGAAACTCAGAAAACTTAAAATTTCCTCCTACATGATCCTCAACTTGTCTTACCACCTTATGAAAGGCCTTTGTCTGTCAGAGTGGGCACATCATAAGGGAAAGTCTTTACATCTCTAATGTCCCGCTGTGCCTCCATTGCTAGGCACTCATCTGAGGCATTCCCCACCCCACGAAGAGGGACTTGCAAGCAGATGAGCCCACAGTCAGGACTCCCTCTCAGACTAGTAACTGCTAGAATACCTAAGATGACCTCATAAAGCAGAGAATCCTCTCCAGCATCCCTCTCGCTGCCTCTTAGAATCCAGGTGCCCAAGGAAATCCTTAGGCAGAGGTTTTTGGTTATACGATAAAAGCAAGGGATAAAAACAGAAAATTTGGGAGATGTCTCACCACTTTTACCACAACCCCGTAAGAGTTGCGTCTAGCTCACTGTTTGGTACTGCGTCAGAGGCATTGTATGCAAGAATCAAGAAAATTAAGTAAGTATCCTTTACCTCCATGGTCAGAAAATGTGTGAAGGGAAGCATGGGGACAGGGCACTTGAACTCTTCTAGCTGCTTCTACAGGTACTTGTCTGCATCCCAAGAGAGGAAAGCATCTCAGACACGCTGGTTTCTCTGGAGGGTGAGGTTGGCACATTTGCTGGTCACTTGGAGTCTGAATTTGATTCTGCTGTTTATTAAAGTATTAGATGATTTGAAGGCTTTTTTCCCTTTATTTTGCTACAGGACCTATTTCAAATCATATAATAAAAATTACATATTTTGTTATAGGCTATAAGGTATATAGTCTGTAGCAGGCTTTCTCTGACTGCCAGCCCCCAAATCACGACACAGAGACTTATTATTAGTTATGAATGCTCGGCCCTAGATTATGCTTGTTCTATCAGCTCTTATAACTTAGTTTAATGCGTTTCTCTTCATCTATGTTTTGCCTTCAGGCTTTTTACCTTTCTTTCATTTTGTATGTCCTACTCTGTGTCTGTCTGTCTGGTGGCTGGCTGGCCCCAGGTCTCTCTCTTTCTCCCTCATTCTTTCCTCCTTCTCCCTTGGAGCCTAGATTCCTTCTCCTCATTCTCTCGCCTGGCAGCCCTGCTATCCCTCTCCTGCCTAGCTATTGGCCATTCAGCTTTTTATTAGACCAATCAGGTACCTTAGGCAGGCAAAGCAACACATCTTTACATCATTAAACAAATGCATCATAAACAAATGTAACACATCTTTACATTGTTAAAGTAGTATTCCATAACATTTCCCCCTTTTTGTCTAAATAAAAGGGAGGTTTTAACTTTAACATAGTAAGACTATATACAATAAGAAAAATTATCAGGTAAGAATTACAGTTACAATATCCAGTCCATTTGTATTTGGCAAATTCAGAGAAAACACTCCGTTATTTATCCTATCTTGATGAGTCCAAACTTTTGTACCTAATTTACCTTCTATCATAACTAAAGAATACTCGAACTAGCTAGTCTTCAACTACATCAAAGACCCCATAAGGTATTATATTGCCTGAGTAAACAGGAAGTGCAGTGTAAGCCACTTCCAAAACTATAGAAATGATGGAGACATCTGGCTGCCTGGACAGTCACCCAAATTTCCTCTGCAACATTGGGGCATCTATCTTCACCTTACAGGCGTAGAATATCTGGCAGACTTTTCTATGAAGCAGGGATTTTGAAGGACATCCTGCCTTGTTTTTGCAAAGTTTGGCAGTCTTTTTCCTTTGTGTTCTGTTTGTCCAGGTTGGATGGTATACTGTCAGCAGTTGAGGCAAGGACAATTTCTTGTCCAAATGCTAGCTTTGCCACATTGAAAGCAAACTCTATATGAAGGTTTCTTGATGTCCGTCATCCTTTTATGAAGTAGATTGGTGCTGTCAGGAACAGACATGTCTCAATGTCATAAAAAGCCCCATCTTATTAAACATCTTAAATACCATATTCTGTAGGTCTTTGAAGTGTTTGATGATCACCTATGTATCTAAAATGTATGTGTTTAAACTTGAAAACATACCTAATATGACTACAAGATTGATTATTGTAGATGACTAACTACTAACCTGCATTTCCTAATTATACATTACATTTTTAAATGAGCTGCATAAGCACAATACCCCAAATAAGAGTAGAGTAGAAACATACATATAGTATAACAAAAATAACTTTAAATTTGTATAAATATACCCAATCCATAACCCCCCAATGTAAAATATTTGAGGTTAATAGTTGTCTTTTTTTTTTTGTTTTTTTTCGAGACAGGGTTTCTTTGTGTAGTTTGGTGCCTGTCCTGGATCTTGCTCTGTAGACCAGGCTGGCCTTGAACTCACAGAGATCTGCCTGGCTCTGCCTCCTGAGTGCTGGGATCAAAGGCGTGTGCCATGGCACCTGGCAATAGTTGTCTTTTTTATTCCATATTCATATATCCCCCCCTAAACAATGACAAGCATCCATAACCCACTGAATGACCAAAAACTACCCACCTCACATCTTGGGAATGTGGGCGTTGTGTTCTTTAGACTGCTTCCTGTTGTCTATGGTGATGGCATCTTTAGGGGATCCTGAGAAAATTGAGATAATGGTCAAGTCCTGGGGAAACTAGTTGTAACATTGTTGTCCTGTCTCAGAACTGTTGCCCTGCAGAGGGATCAGTACATATGTCACCTGTTTGTGGTTTTTCTTGGTTTATTTCTATACGTCTGTAGCCAAGACTTTCAGAAGGTCTCCCCCAAATCAAACCTGATCTCCATTAATCTTGAAAGAATCCATAGCCTTTCATTTCCTGTGGAAACAAAAGCATAACCTCTTCTCCAATGCAATACATTTTCTGAATTCCATTTTAAAGTGAAGGCATCCCTAAAGTATCTAGGCAGGTTTAATTCAGCAGTTCCTTTTACAATCCCATGTCTCTCAGCAGTGGCCGTTCACTCATCAGCATTCAAAAAATTCAAAGTCAACACCATACAGGATCCAGACGCCCTGTGTATTTTCCATCTTTATGTGGCTTTTCCTCTTTATATTACTTTACTTTCTCTTTAAAGACTTTATTATTTTTATACTATATTTTTTCCTATGACTGTCTATACCCATTTTCTTTCTTAAGCCTATGTGTATTTTTAAACACACTGTAACCTGTTTTTTTTTTTCCTCCCCAGTCTGGACCTGTCTTTATTGCATGTCTCTAGCTTTTTCTGACCATGTGAGCCAAACCTTAAACTGCTAAGTGGCTTTGGACTGGCAGCTGGCTCTGCCCCACTCAGGTCCATGAAAGCCAAGTTTTATGACCCTTGAGCCTGGCCAAGAGCTGTGTCTAACTGGGAGCTGCATTCAACCACCCCGACTCTAGGTAGCTCATGACTGCACTGTGGCTGGTGTTTTTACTTGAAATGCCAGCTACTCAAGGCTCGCTGTATGGCAGAGCTTCTTAAAGGAGCCATGTCCATTTATTTTATTTTATTTTATTATTCCCAGTGTTCTCAGGTCCCATGTGGAAATTTGGACCCCATATGGGAATGCCGAATGTGGCAGGCTTTCTTTTAGGCCACCAGACAACTTCCAAAACATGACATGGAGACTTATTATTAATTATGAATGCTCTGCCTTATCTTATGCTTGTCCCACTAGCTCTTATAACTTAAATTAACCTGTTTCTCCTCATCTACATTTTGCCTCAGGGCTTTTTACCTTTCTTTCACCCACAAAGGTATTACTTTGTATCTTCCTGATACCATTTATACTGTCATGATTGGATGTGTGTCCCTTTTCTCTTAGGGTGTTTGACTTTTTATCATAGACTTGTGTGTGTGTGTGTGTGTGTGTGTGTGTGTGTGTGTGTGTGTGTATGCTAATCCATTACCAATTTTTCCTGAGATATGTTCCCCTGTTTCCCTGCTGTTTACTGACAGTAGTCACGTGGGGACGATTTGTTAAATAAGTAAGTGGAGATGGTGTTCCCTCGGTCTGAGAAGTAGTGACCACTCTTTCTGAGGAGTCCAGGGAGAGGGTGGGACAGGCTGTTCTGACCCCCACCCATGTCTCAGGGGCCACTCATCTAGCTGTTTACAGGCCCCGGTACAGTTCTCTTCACAGTGTGGGGGAACAAGCCCTGAGGGGGGCAGTTGTTCTGTGGTAACCTCACCTCTCATTTGCCCTTTGACAGGAGGAAGGATGTTGAATGCCAGGCGTTCTTTAGGAAGGTCATAAAGAACCCCATTTTCCAGGTCCTCATGATCAGCACCATCACCTCCAACGCTGCCTTCATGGTCTTGGGGACTGATTACAGCATAATGTACAGACTGTTCAGACTCTTTGAGGTGAGCACACAGATGCTTTAGTTCTACTTTGCCTGCTTTATTTCTGAAAATGTTAAAATATTTCCCAGGCATCTGGCTGCAAGGAGTTTTCTACAGAAACAATTCAGAAGACCTTTGACTTCTGCAGTGGCATCAGACAGTGGCCAGAGCAGCACTGGTGATGTGATCTCCCAGAATTCTCTCTCATTTGTAAACAGAGAAACTAGATCTCATATCTGAGACCCACGGGCAGCATTTCCAATAAAGCCAGTGTTGGTCCCTGTGAGGAGGAAGCAGAGGGGCAGGAGGGAAGTGTGTGCTGGGCTGAGGTGAGGCTCGCTGTTCAAAGCAAGTGTGTTGCCCATGCCAGTAGTGAGTTCAGAAAGTTCAGTCTCTCCAAAGGGGCTGGAACAATCCAGAACCAAGGAACTTGAAGAACTGACCAGGCAGGGCTCCCTCCAAAGGACTGTGCACTTAGGAGAACGGGAGTAAGATTTAGCAAGCTGGAGACATACAGATTAAAAAAAAAAAGACAGGGTTCAGATAAAACAGAAGGAAATAGAATTGAAACAGTCCCCCAAATGAAGTGGCTGCATTTTAGGACCAAAGCTCAGTGGAGTTAGAAGCATATGTTCTTAAAGGTTAGGAAATGAATTTAGGATAAAAAGTACAATAGTAAAGGACTGAGGTAAAATAGCACACATTAGTATAAGAAAGCAGAACAAGGAATCTGATCATAGAGGTAATGAAACCCCATGGTAAAGATAAGTCTACAAAATCAGATAAACACGCTCACATCCCCTTAGAGCAAAGCAGCGTTAAGGAAAACATTGTACGTACAGAGGGAACAGGAACACAGAGACAAAACTCGGGAAACAACTAGAAATCAAATAAAACTGTTTCAGAACCAAAGGCTAGAGTAGAGCAAACAGTTCGATACAACAGATGATAGCTTGAATTAATTTGAGGAATTAAAAAACACTCATTAAAAATGGAAGTGATGGAAAATGCTGAGTACTTGTGTTGAGGAAAAGATCCTGGATATCAGAAAGCTAAAAATCAAAACCCAAGAAAAATCACCCCAAAATCTGTATGTTGAAAGAGTGCACATTGCACACCCAAGAATATGAACTCAACCCAGCAAACACTAGGACACTGGGGTGAAATGTTTGGGCTTCAAGGATTCAGGGAAGTCCAGCTAATGAAGAAGCAAATCGCCATCACACTTCTCTATGGCCGTAATCTCTGTCCAAAGATAGTGGAGTGACATGCTCAACTTCCCTCAGGAAAGAAAATGTGAACCAAGAAGGCCAGGTGGACAGAAGGGACTCAGGCTTTATAAAAGGCACAAACTCACTGATGTTCAGATTCATGGCGTGTGCTTTAATCCCAATTATGTAATTACCCATAAGTGCCTGCCCTTCCTCAGGGATTCACTTAGGAAAACGTCTCAGCCAGCCCAAATGGCTGAAGAAGCATCACTTTGGTGCTTTTGGTGATGAACATGGCAGGTATAGTTGTTTGTAGAATTAATGTTGATTGCCATTTCACAGGAAAAAGCATAGCACATAATGAATTTATTCTTTGATCCTAAGGCTCTATAGTGTGACTGAAAGATGGACAATGGGACGAGCCATTACAAAAAGTTTTAAAACTTTGTTTTTTTGAGACAGGGTTTCTCTGTGTAGCCGTGGCTGTCCTGGAACTCACTCTGTAGACCAGGCTGGCCTCTAACTCACAGGAGTCCTCCTGCCTCTGCCTCCCCAGTGCTGAGATTAAAGGCATGAACCACCACTGCCTGGCAAAACTGTGTTTTTTATTTTAAAATTGTCTTTTTTTTTGAGAATTTCATACATATATACAATAAAATATGATCATATACATCTTCCCCTCCAATTTCCTCCATATCCCTCCCAACATGCCTCTACCAAAATTTAATATCTTTAACATTTTTTTTTTTTTTTGGTTTTTTCGAGACAGGGTTTCTCTGTGTAGCTTTGCGCCTTTCCTGGAGCTCACTTGGTAGCCCAGGCTGGCCTCGAACTCACAGAGATCCACCTGGCTCTGCCTCCCGAGTGCTGGGATTAAAGGCGTGCGCCACCAACGCCCGGCTAACATTTTTTTAACGACCCACTTAGTCCAGTTAGTGTGTAATTACCCATAAGTGCCTGCAGCATGTGCTGGCCCTCTGAGAGCTAGCCAGCAGAGAGGGCATTTCCTGGTTGGTTTGAGATGATTTCTTTATGTCCTGTGCCTTCTCTGTGGTCATCTCTCTGCTGAAAGAAAGTGTGTGTTGTTTTAGCAACAGGGTCTTACCATGTGGACCCATGTTTAACAATTGCCTTAATCGTGATGTACACAGTAGTGTTATTCTGAGACACTGTGAAATTTGTGATAAAGCACATGGGTAATTGTGGAATTTTTCTCTTCTATTTATTTTTTTCAGGGGAGAAGGTGTGCTCACACATAGTAGGCAAGCACTCGACTATCAACTTACATCTTCCACCCAGGAGAGCTTACATTTTATTTTCTTCCATCTTTTGTGTTGTTTGTTTGTGGTATTTATCTGTCTGTTTATAGCAAGCTCTTGTGTGTGGCCCAGGCAGACTTGAGCTTGTGTTCCTTTTCCTTCAGCATCCTGCATGCTGGTACCATCCTGTGCTATTGAAAATGAGGATGCTTTGCTTCAGCATCCTGCATGCTACTGAAATGAGGATGCTTTGCTTCAGCATCCTGAATGCTGGGACCATCCCGTGCTACTGAAAATGAGGAGTTTATTGTGCTCATGGCAAAAGAATGCAGGAGATAATTTGGGGACCTTCTGCTGGCTGAAGATGAGGCAATGTGAGGTGCAAGGATAATAAGTACTATGCTTAGAAGATCCTCAAAGACTGAGGTGAGGCCACAGAGGTAAGGGACTAAGTCTTCCTCCTGAACCGGAAGTTACAGGAAAGAGCCAAGCTTTACTGGTATTTCTGACATGATCTCTAACCTTAAGGAGTCATCTGCTGTGTGGCTACTCACACTACAGTTCCTAACATTTTGTTTTGAGACAAGTTCATGCTCTGTAGCCCAGGTTGGCTCCAAACTCATGATCCTTCTGTCTCAGCCTCCCAAGTGTTGGAATTTCAGGTGTACACCATTCATGATATTTCTATAAAGTGTTCCAGTTGATATATTAGAAAGAAATGACAGCATATCACCCAATTCAACTCTGGAGAAGCAATGAATCTTGGCATTGAGCATCTACAAGAAACTAGCAGACCCCATGTGCCTGCTAGAAAAGGAAGCACTTGCAGCCTTGCCTGGGATAAACCTGAGTGTGTTCCTGCTTTTGGAATCAGCTACCTACTGTCAAGAAACAGAGGGAAAGGAAGGACATACCACAAAATGCAGACTGGAATGTTCTTCAGTCACACTACTTGGATTTAAAAAAATTATTTATTTATGTGTATCTTTCTCTGTGTGTATGCGTATGTGTATGCTGATACCCATGGAGGCCAGAAGAGGGTGTCAGATCCCTGGATCTGGAGTGACAGGCAGTTTTGAGCCTCCTGATGTGGGTGCTGGGAAATGAACTTGAGTCCTGTGCAAGTGCTCTTAACCACTGATCCATCTCACAGCACTTGGAGTCCTTACCAGATAATCTGCAAGAATAAAAAAAAAAAGTAATGAGGGATTTAAAGAATTTAATGGTAAATATCAAATTATTCTGGGAATATAGACATAGATTTCTATTATAAGGAACCAAGTCTTAATAAATATAGGAAAGTTGAAATAATTGCCTGTATGTTATCTGATCACAATGGAAAATGAAACTACAAAGCAACAGGAAGAGAAATTCACAGAGATTAAAGAGCCCACTATTGAACATCAAATGCGTCCTTGAAGACATCAAGGAGAAGATAAGAGCATTCCTAGAGTCTAATGAAAATGAAAACAACACATCAAACCTATGGAATAAAAGAAAAAGTCCGAAGAGGGAAAGTTATAGCATAAGTGCCTGTATTACAGAATTGGAGGGGCTCGGAAGAGAGCTCACCAGGGAAAGATGCTTGATTCATGAACCTGGAACTTGAGTTCAGTCCCTGGGAGGCACAGGAGGTGGAAGGGGAGAGCCGCTCCAGAAGGATCCCCCTTGACTCCCCAACTTCTGTGGCTGTGAACCCACACACATGCAAAGCCTTTTAAAATAGGAGAAATTCAGTTCCAAACAGGACACTCATTGACACATGTCAGAGCGCTGGAAAAATAAGAAACCGAACTTAAAATTAGCACATGGAAGAAATAATTATGATCAGGATGGAAATTAGTGAAATAAAAATGAATAAAACAGGATAAAGTATCAAAGCGTTCCTTCTTCGAAAAGATGAGTAAGATTGGAAAACCTGTAGGGTCAAACCAGATAAAGAGGGTCCCAAACAGTAAAACAGAGAGGAAAGGGGAGCCATTACAATAAATGCTAATGAAATGCAGAAAATTATTAGGAAATACCTTAGAAACTTGTATTCCACTAAATTGGAGAATCTAAAAGAAATAAATGAGTTTCTAGTTGCTACCAAATTACATGAAAATTAAACAACTTATTTTTTTGACAGCGAAAATTATCTTTCATTGAACTTCATACACTAGTAAACACAGATAACCAATTAGCGTGGTAAATATTACAAACTGAAGGCCGAAGAACACGGTGCTCAGACCCTCTGACTTGACTCTGGTCTTCATGAGGGAAGTGCTGCACACGTTTATTTATCGTTTAAAGAAATGAGTGCAAATGCTTTCATTTCTAGTTTTTAGACTAAATTGCAGATCTGTTAGTGGCCCCATCACAAGCCAATTTTACACATGCATGCCTGCAGACCATCTAGTTAGATATGCCAATTCTTTGAGAAACTGAGAAAAAAAATACCTTTTCTTTATCTAAATTAAAAAAATTATTTTTCACACGAAGGAACAGACATGCAAGTAGTTAAGAGACATTTAAACAATTTAAAGATATTTTAAAAATTAAAACACAATCACACCATTTCCCTTAGATAAATAATTTTAGTGTATCCACAACAAACGATGAGACTGGAGCAATAATAAAAACCTCCCAACTAGAATCGTCCAGGTCCAAAGGATGTACTGATGGATCCTATCAGTCCTTTGGAGAAGGGTCAGCCTGCCAAACCTTCACACGCCAGGGGAGCAGAGGGCATGAATGACTTTTTAGGAAGCCAGGGTCACCCAGATACACATACAAGAGAGAGACAAAGAGCGGTCTCCCCGATGAACATAGGTGCAAAACAGTTCTCTCTGAGATCTGCAACCCAAACCTAAGAACACGGCCAGAAGTTCACCCACCGTGGTAAAGTGGGCTTCACGACACAGGTGGTGAAGGTGGTTCAGCATGGACTCATGGACAGAAGTCATGTGACCCTCCCAACAGAAGCAGAAAAGGCTTCTGATAAAATCCCAAATCCCTTCGTCATGAAAGGCCCGGAAAGACAAGAATAAAAGGACCCGTGTTGGCGTATCCAAGACTTCCTGTGAAAATCCTACAGCCGACGGTGTACTAACTGGGAAAGATGGAAAGAATTCCCACTAAAATCACGTTCTCTGCTCTCACCCGATGTGCTGTTGGAGCAGTAAGATAAGAGAAGCAGATAGGTTCAAACAGGGAAGGCAGAGTCGGGGTCTCTGATTGCAGATGATGATTCTATACGTAAGAGATCCCAGAACTACCAGCATCTGATAAACACTTTCAGCAAAATGGCAACATACAAAATTAACCCATGAAAATCAGAAGCTTTCCTCTCAACCAATCACAAATATGCTGAGGAAGAGATCAGGAGAGCAGCCTCATTCATAGTTACATCAGGACCGAGCCAAGCCACGCTGCTCCACTCCCACCAAAACACTGGAGGTCAGTGGATGAAGGCTCCTGCCGCTAAGCCCGATGACCTAAGTTCAGTCTTCCATGGTGGAAGAGAAAACAGGCTCCTACAAGTTGTTCTTTGACAACCACATGTTCACTGTGCGTACACACACCCCCCAAACCAGGTACAGGTGTGTATATATGAGAGGTGGAGATAGGAGAATTGGGCTAGAGCTCCTGGCCTAGCCTGGGGTTCACAGTGCCACACAGACAAGGGGACTTTGCCTTGACAAAGTCAAAGGAAAGAACCAGACTCTTGAAACTTGTCCTCTGACCCCACAAGTGGGCCATGGTCAGCATGGGCGCATGCGCACAAGCACACACACACACACACACACACACACACACACACACACACCAGAACACATCATACAGATACTCTAATAATAAGCTAATGAAGGACTGGCATTGTACCTCAGGAGTAGAGGTCATCCCTAGTGTGCACGGGTTTGATCCCTGACATCTAGAAAGGAGAGGAGAGGAGGGGGAGAGGAGGGGGCGGAGAAAGAGAAGAAAGAAAGAAACGAGCTGCGATGGTGGAGGAAGAGCATCAGGATAAATGAAACCAAAAACAGGAGAAGGAAATAGTAAAACTAAAAGCAGAAATTAATGAAATAGAAAACAGATTCAGTCGTAGGCACCAGGAAAGCAACCACAAAGCTCAGAGCGGGTCTCTTAAAGTAGTTAAAGTAACTTCCTTCATGTGACAATAAAAAGAGAAGGGATGCAGAGACACGGTAGATACTTTAAAAATCTGATAACTTGGCAGGCAGGATTGCTCAGTGGATAGAGGCGCCTGCTGCCGAGCCTGATGACCTGAGCTGATGCACAGGACCCACATGGTGGAAGGAGAGAACTGACTTTTGCAAGTTGCCCTCTGGCCTCCATGCACACATAACACTGTGCCACCTGCCAGTGTCCCTGTACACACATGTGCCCAGGCTAAATCAATGAGATAAAAGAAATTGTAAAGCCCAACTTTAAAAAGAAAGTCTGATAATTTAATGCCAGTACACTTGAAAACCCACCTGGAACAGTTTTCTAGAAAAGAATTTACGAAACTGACTCTCTATAAGAAAGTAAAAACCTTCAAACTTTGAACATCCATCACACAACCTTACCAACTAGAAAGCATTACGTTGAAATCCTATGCCCCCACCCCTGAAAACCAGGCTAATCTGGACTGAAGGTTTTGCCCACACTTGGGAGGGTTGTCTAATTCTAGACATATAAAACTCCTCTGCTTACTACACACATGGGCATCCCGGCCCCGCCCACAGACCAGTCACCTCATGGAGCTAGTTCAGCCTTCGTGCCCAACGGTAGGCAAGGGCAGTGTGAAGGAGGGAACCACCCAGGGTCATGAACTCTTACAAACTCTGAGTGCCAGGAAACAATACAAACACCTGAAAAGAAAATAACGTTTGCCACGCTGCACTTTCCCCTGAACGCACTCCTTTACCTCACCCCAAGCTCATGCAAAGACCTGCGTTTACCCAGTTGCTGTGTTTGAAACCTGGGGCTTCTTGGATGTCTCTCCCCTGTGCGTCCCTGTGTCAGTGGCAAACCCACCCTCTATGCAGAACTCTTCTCACACCTCTTGCTGGGGTGACTGTCACCTCCCTGCCAAGTTGCTCTTGCCAGCTCCCCTGAAGTCTCTTCCACTGTACAGGGCTGAGAGCCTCTCTCTCCCCAGCTCAGAGTTCCTCAACACTGGGAATCTGTCTTAATTATTCATTTTACACGACCTAGAACAGGGCTTGCTGGACACACGGCTGCTCCGTCTTGTCAGTTATGAGTGAATGAATATTAGATGATTGTCAAGATGACAAATACATTTTTTGGGGGGAGGGGGTTCGAGACAGGGTTTCTCTGTGTAGTTTTGGTGCCTGTCCTGGATCTCACTCTGTAGACCAGGCTGGCCTTGAACTCACAGAGATCTACCTGGCTCTGCCTCCTGAGTGCTGGGATTAAAGGTGTGTGCCACTGCCGCCCGGTGACAAATGAATTTTGATGAAGAAAAAAACGTAGATGTTTCTAAAGGAACCATAGATCTGTTGGAGTTGTAGGCAAGGGAGAAGCATTTGGAGGAGATTGGTTCAAACGGTATAAAGGTGGGAAAAAGCAGAATGTCCTTCAAAACCAGGGGACTTTAGTTGAATGATCTTTATGTATGTTTGATGAAGGTAATGGAGTAAATATAACTATATATTTGTATATTTTACCTTCAAAGTATATGTATTCAAGACGGCCAGTCACTCTTGTGACTTTCTCTTGGGGACTATTTGTGTCAGGTGGCCTGCTTTGTGAATGTTGACCAGGACCTGTCTATACAGCCATTTACAGCCAGCTGCTCAGCTCCAAGGCAGTCATGCCTGCATCGAGGGGAAACCAAGCCCTAGGCTTAGTGCCACAGGCAAGGAAGACTCAGAAGGGGAAGGGTTCCAGGCTCAGTAAGAGAGCTAGGAGCTCTGTCTGGGTCTTTCCACACCTGATTGGGTGGTCTCAGCAGGGAGAGGGCAGGACTATGGGGCTCTGCATTGGTTTTGATCTCTAACCCTTGTGACCCCTGCAGGTCTCAGAGATTATCTTTGTCTCCATCTATACCTGTGAGTTCTTCATGAAGGTCTATGTGGAGCCCATTAAATATTGGAGGGATGGCTATAACCTGCTGGATGTGGTCATTATCTTTATTATCTTGATACCCTATTCCCTCCGAAAGATCAAGGGAAGACATTACAAATTCCTCCATATTGCTGATGGTATACAGTCTCTGCGAATCCTCAAGCTTATCTCCTATAGCAGAGGCATCAGGGTGAGTGCCCAGTGACTGCATGCGTGCATGCGTGTGTGTGTATGTGTGTATGTGTGTGGGTGGGGGGGGGGGGGGGGGGGGGGGGGGGGTGGGGAGCGGTGGCGGTGAGTGTTGGTGTGAGATAAGGACTAGTCAAGAGTGGTAGTACACGCCTTTAATTCCAGCACTTCGGAGGCAGAGGCAGGCAGATCTCTGTGTGTTTGAGACCAGCCTGGTCTACAGAGTGAGTTCTAGGACAGCCAGGGATACACAGAGAAACCCTGTCTTGAAAAACAAACAAACAAACAACAAACAATCCAAAAGCTCACTCAGAGAGGAGACAGAGAGAACAGCAAATGCAATCCTGAGAAAACCAAGCAACGGCCCAGCCAGGAAAATCCACACTGAGGAGGCAGCCTGGAGAAATCAAGCGGCAGCAAAGAAACCGAGCAAATGGCATCAGATGAGTAACAAGAGGCGGTTAGCAACGCCAGAGAGGCTAGTCACTCAAGAGAGGGGAAGAAAACAGTCCACAGGGAGAGACGAGGAAGTGGGAACAGGAAGTACAGACACCGTTACCCAGAAGCCTGGCCTGGAACTGGAGAGGAGTGGCTGTGGGTGTATGCCAGGGGGAGAGCTTACATTTAGGGCTCAGACACACCTGGACTAGACAAAAGGACAGTAGACTCAGACAAGCCTCTTCCCGGAGAGCAGATCCCTGGGCAAACATGGGCTCAGGACACATGCCTATAGGATGGGCTGAATGTGAGAGGTCAGCCTTGAGGCCTGTTCTGAAATGTTCTGAAGAATGTTCCATGACCTTGACAACTCAGGAAGATGGTGGGAATGGTGCCTTCAGAGTGGCCATACCAAAACGAGGAGACCTTCCCCATCAAAGAAGAATGGCAGCCAGTGGTCAAGGCCACCAAAGCACTGGTGAGTCCTGGCACACAGCTCACAGCCATCTGCACCATATGAAAGGCAGCCATGGCATGGATAGGAAAAGGATGGCTCAGATTGACATGTACAGCCAGACACAGCTTTCAGAGTTCAGCCCTGACATTTCATTAAAGTTTTTTTTTTTCCTGTACATATATGTATGTGCACTGTGTTTGTGCCTGGTGCCCGTGGAGATCAGGAGAGGGCCTTAGATTCCCTAGAACTGGAGTTACAGCTCTGGGACCTGAACCTGGGTCTCCTGTAAGAGCAGCCTGTGCTCAACTGTTGTATCATTTCTCTAGACTTGAGCCTTGACATTTACATGCAAGTAACCTTGTGCCTCAACTTATTCATCTGTAGAATGAAGCTAATCATGCTTTCTTACTGGTTTCAAGACCAAGATGATTTTGGTAAAGATTGACCCTCCATACGGTCAGATGAATTAGCAGGAGATAACGCTTCAGTCATTATTTCTTTTGTTTTGTTTTGAGACAGGGTTTCTCTGTGTAGTCCTGGCTGTCCTGGAACTCACTCTGTTGACCAGGCTGGCCTCGAACTCAGAGATCTGCCTGCCTCTGATTCCCGACTACTGGTATTAAAGGCGTGCACCATCCAGATTGTCAACTGAAATGTAAAGGAGTCAATAAGAGATGAGCAATCTCAGTACTCAAAGTTAGTGTTTGGCTCCTGACTACTCATCATTCGAATGTCAGTGCCTCCCACCTCATGGCTGTGCGCTTGTTCCTTGGTTTTTCAGAGTCCTGCCAGACAAGCACCCAGCTATCAAGGGCCCCACTGCCTCTGCTCACAGCATTTCAACCTGGAGCCGCCACCTCCCTGCTCCTGCTTCCTGGGGCCTCATCATTTCCCCAATATCCAAGGGGCTATGGAGGATGCTTCCTCAGTGCCCTGGGCCTGGCCACCTCTTCTGCTTGGAGGTACCCAGAATGCCCCAGGGCTAAGAGGATAGCGATGATTGATTCAGAGCCCTAGGAGCTAAACTGGTACTAAGAATTGATTCTCCTGGGAACTGGGAATTCAAAAGCAGACACCGCTTCTGGGCTAGACCACAGAACCCAAAGACCAGGGCTTCCAGAGACAGAGGCCCTGCCCTCCAGACTCAGTTTCTGTCTTAATCTGAACTGCACACTGCTGGAGCCTGGTAGGCTTGTGCTTGCAGAATGTGGCCTTGAGCAGCTGGTAGGGTCCTTGCAGAGAGTGTGACCTCCTTTTCTCTGGCTGTCATTTTCAAGGCTGCTCAGTTGTGACCTTAGGTGCCACTAGTCCATGGGCTGGCCTAGAGGCAGGAACCTGGAACAACCACTTTCTGAGTCCTGTGCAGGTTCTACTACTGAGCACACTGGCTTCCTGCCTCTGTATCTTACACGTGTGCCATGGCCACAGTGCCCAGGGGTTCCCACTCTCTTAGGCCTTGTGTGTTAGCTTTCTGTAACTGTCACCAACATTACTTGAGAGAACAACTTAAAAAGTTATTTATGTGTGCCACATCCATGCAAGGCTCCAGGAGTGGATCTGACTCAGGCAGCGAGGAAATGAAGAAAACACAAATCACACAGACAGACAAGCAGGAGTCAGTGTACTGTGAGCTCAGATGGGGAAAACTCAGCTGCCCACCCCGAGCTCAGTGTGTCGATAGTGTAGAGGTGAAGAGAGTGCAGGGTTATTGCACACTGCTGAACAAGGATGTGAAGTTATTGCACGCTGCTGAACAAGGATGTAAAGTTATTGCACACTGCTGAACAAAGATGTGAAGTTATTGCACGCTGCTGAACAAGGATGTGAAGTTATTGCACGCTGCTGAACAAGGATGTGAAGTTATTGCATGCTGCTGAACAAGGATGTGAAGTTATTGCACTGCTGAACAAGGATGTGAAGTTATTGCACTGCTGAACAAGGATGTGAAGTTATTGCACACTGCTGAACAAGGATGTGAAGTTATTGCACTGCTGGACAAAGATGTGAAGTTATTGCATTCAGACAAACAAGGAAGCAGGCCACACAGCTGGTCAAGGGTGCAGGTCTAGCTAATCCCAATAGGAACAGTCTCCATGGGCGAGCAGTTTTCAGTCTGCAAACATCCCAGGAATGGGCAGAAAGCTATGCTGGATATTTTCTGCACACACTTTCAACATCCACCCTTGGATCACAGGAAGGTTTTGCCTTGCCTCTGAGCCTCATGCCAAGGGGGAGACTTGACCATTCCTCCGCTACTCCAATGCTCTGGGATCCCTGACTTGGCTGTGCCCAGTCAGCAGCACACATTTCCCCACTGCTTCACTCAGGGCTTCCTCTGCTTTCTGTAGTTTGGTTCATGATTTTATTGCCCTTTCTTCTGTTGGCCGGCATGTCACAGAGATACTCACCTCATTTGTCCAGCATATGAGAGAGGGTACTGATCTCAGTTGTCAGTGTGTGGTGGAGGGTACTTAACTCAGTTGTCAGTGTGTGGTGGAGGGTACTGACCTCAGTTGTCAGTGTGTGGTGGAGGGTACTGACCTCAGTTGTCCAGTGTGTGGTGGAGGGTACTGACCTCAGTTGTCCAGTGTGTGGTGGAGGGTACCAACCTCAGTTGTCCAGTGTGTGGTGGAGATGCTCACCTCATGGCCGACAGGAAGCAGAGAGAGGAGTACAGGAAGGGGGCAGGGCAACCCCCCTAGCGTGAGCCACCAGCGCTCTCCTGCCCTCAGCTATGCCCCACTTCCTGCTTTCTTTCTCCCTCCGCCCCAAATACCATCAGACTGTGACTCTATCAAGTGAGTCACCCACTGATTATGCCAGAGACCTCAGGATCCAGCCACTTCCAAAAAGCCAGTCAGCTGATTATCGAGCCCAAGTGCAGGAGCCTATGGGAGGCAGTTCATAATAGCTTGAGAAAGTTCTGTCTCTGCCTAGCAGGGAGATGGGCAATCATCAAAACTTCAGTTCTTTCAAAATTAATCTGAAAACACTGCTCTTATTCCTCAGGGGAATTTAGGGCAGCGTATTTCTCTGAGATGACCTTTCTGTGTCCTAGAATATCCCCATTGTCCAGTCCCTGCTCTTCTGTGTTCAGCTCCAAGCTGCCTTCCTAGTGCTGAACCAGTCTTAAGGGCCATGGTGCTCAGGGCCACTGGTGGCCGGTGGTGGCATGGGGAAAGGGTTTAGTAGTTACTCCTCACTCTGCCATTGTGTTGTGACCGGGACAAACTGGTCCTCTAAGCCTCTGAACCTTCACCCTGATACTAGCCACCTATTTGAAATTGTTTGTGTCTCAGTCACTGTCCTGTTGCTATAAAGAGACACCATGACCAAGGCGACGCTTATAAAAGAAAGCATGTAACTGGGGGCTCACTTACAGTGTCAGAGGGTGAGTCCGTTATCATCATGGCAGACAGCATGGCGGCAGGCAGGCAGGCATGGCGCTGCAGAAGCACTTGAGCGCTACATCCTGATCTTCAGGCAGAAAGGGAGACTGGGCCGGGCATGGCCTTTGAAACCTCAAAGCCCACCCCCAGTGACACACTTCCTCCAACAAGGCCACACCTCCTAATCCTTCTAATCTTTTCAAATAGTGCCACCCCTGGTGACTAAGCATTCAAATCTATGAGCCTTATGGGGGCCATTCTCATTCAAACCACTGCAGTTTGTGGAAACACCCTTAGTAGGTCAATGATTATAAAGTACATACTCAGTGCAAGTCTCAGGGCATGATAACTGGACAGCAAATGCATGGAGCCCTCCAGGGACAGACAAGGGAAGGGAGAACAAGGAAATTACCCATTTTACAGGAGAAAGATGAAGATCCTTAGATGGGGAGCTGCCTGTGAGGTGAGGTCTGTAAAGAACGGGAGCCATTTTCCTCTTGGCCCTCTCTGTCCTCAGGTACATGATGATGTCCTTATTCTTCCTGGGCCTGGGGGACAGCACATTTGGGGCTGGCTCTCAGCGGAGAAGCACAGAAGTAATATCCAGGGATGACCACAGATTCAGGCGGGATTCAAGTAGAGAGGTCACTGGGGATGGAGAGGTGACCCAGACCTGAGACAGTGTGCAGTCCACCCATGACACAGGGTGGATGCAGCTGCTGTGGGATTGGGGCAGCCCTCTGTCTGGGCACGAGTCTGAGCATTTACTCAGCTGGTACTTGTTCCCGTGTGTCAGGCGTGATCCTGAGGACCGCTGGGAGCTGGTAGGCTGGCCCTCTAGGTTCTGGCTTAGGCAGGAGCACTGGTCGAGCTGCAGTATCCCTGCCTTGCAGACACTCATCACTGCTGTGGGGCAGACGGTCTACACGGTGGCCTCTGTGCTGACCCTCCTCTTCGTGCTCATGTACATCTTCGCTATCCTGGGATTCTGCCTGTTTGGAATACCAGAGAACGGCGACCTGAATAACTGGGGGAACCTGGCTGCGGCTTTCTTCACCCTCTTCAGTTTGGCTACGGTACTGTGTTTGGGGACTGTGGGGGAGGGCAGAACCTGGAGAGGGACTGTCTAGGAAGGGTGAGCGTGTGGACATGCTGGGCCTCTTGTGGGACCTTCCCCATGTTCAGGTGCTTATTAGTGGGCACAGGAAACTGGGACTGGCATGCTGGGACTGGTCAGAGCCCAGTGCGTTCCATTTCTGTCTCTAACCTCATGACTTTATAAATCATACCATGTGTTGCACAGGGTAATAAAACTAGCTAGAATTCTCTAATGATACTTAATTTGGATTAACCTTAAGTTATAAATGAAGCCCACAGCATACAGCTTAAAAAAAATAAGCTGTCACAAATTCACCCAGAATAAGCAAAGCCCAAGTCTCAAAGTCTAGACTTTTGAATTATGTAAAGGGTGGCATTTTTTAAAAAACTTTGTTTTGCTTTGATTTTTTCCAAAGATGGGCCTGGAAATAGGCTGTGCATTTTAGGAGAAAATGGCAGGTCTTGAGAGGAGAGATTCCCTTAGGCACGTTGGCTCCAAACTAGTGGTACCCTGCATTTCTATGTATAGAGGACAGCGGTGGGTGGGGAGGTGCTGAAGGACTGATGTAGAGACTGAGTTGGCAGCACCTCGGTGGGTCTGGTGCTCCTCTGGCATAGGTGACATGGAAATGTACTCTGCCGGGTCTCGGTGCTCAGTATACCCTGCCTTGCCTGACCAGGTTGATGGCTGGACAAACCTGCAGGAACAGCTGGACCAGCGGAAGTTTACTGTGAGCCGGGCATTTACCATCCTCTTCATCTTGCTTGCTTCCTTCATCTTCCTCAACATGTTTGTGGGTGTAATGATCATGCACACAGAGGTGAGGCTGTGCTTGTAGTGCGTGTGCGTGTGCGTGTGTGTGTGTGTGTGTGTGTGTGTGTGTGCGCGTGCACGCACGCACGCACGCACGCACGTGTGCTGCTCAGGTTAGGTGTGACAGGTAGAGATATGGGCCAGGTTTCCTGGACAAGCTGGATTTGTGTCTTTCTTATGAAGTGTTGTGGAGGTAGCCAGATGGCCCCTCTCATGCGTGCCTGACTCTTCTCCTTACGTTCATCTCTACGTGATGGGGGCTGGCAGGCCAGTAGAGCTTAGGAAACCGTTGCAGCTGTGGAGACAGCTTGAGTTGGGGGCTGGCCTGCGTCAGGTGGGCCTTTCTGCCGAGGTCTGAGCTTCAGGGCAAGCCAGGCGAGGAGAAAGGCTGGCGATGAAAAGGGTACGAAAATGAGAGAGCACGATCTTAACTTGTCTCTTCTGCCTTGCTAGGACTCCATCAAAAAGTTCCAGCGGGAGCTGATGGTAGAGAGGCACATGACGCTTATGGAGGAAAAGCAGATGATTCTGAGGCGCCAGCAAGAGGAGGTCAACAAGCTGATGAACACGCAGGTAGGTGACTCCACTGGAGAGATGACAGACAGACAGACAGACAGACAGTGGAATGGCCAGGAGGAAGAGCTTTGGACTCAAGCAGAGGTCAGGTGGGGTCAGGCACATGTGGTTTTTGGTAAGGCAGGCCTCTTCCCCTGCAGCCACGAGAGCCATGCTTTCTTCCTGTGTTGTGTGTTTCCCTGAACTATTTGGACTGTTGAGTATTGTAGTTAGTTCTAACGGCCCCTCTTTGGTGGATGGTTCTCCACTGTGGGGTCCTTCCTGCCAGAACTTCTTACTTAGGCCCATCTGGTACCAGGCAGCTCAACCCCAGGTTGCTGGATGGCTGAGGATGGGGTTCTCTGTCAGGTGTCACCCAACCTCATGTCCCCACACCCCTAAAATCAGGACAAAAATAAGCACAAGGGGCTGGAAGTCTGCCAAGCATGGTACCACCGTGAACTTGTGACTTAGGAGCCACAGGGTTCGCAGGTCTCTGTAGCTTCACTGCTGTTATCATTGGTCCCTCATTGCTTCCCTCTCTAGGAAAGCGGTGGCAAGAACTTCACTGAGCTGGTGGAGGAATTCAAGAAGACCCTGCGGCACACGGACCCCATGGTCCTGGATGAATTTGGCACTAGCCTGCCCTTCATCGATGTCTACTTGTCCACTCTGGATAACCAGGACACTACTATCAACAAGTGAGTTACTGGTCCCCATGGCTTCTTTAAGGCCAGGGCATGTTGTAGATTCCAGGCGATTGAAGGGTTGGTGACCAAGATGCAGGGTGGATGGGTACATGAAGGCCCTTCCTGGGAACATAGGATCGCATGGATGCCTGGACGCTGGGCTGTTGTGTGTGTGGATCTGTGGTGGAAGGGACTGTGATCTGCTGGCCCTCCCAACTCTCTTTCATTTGTATCCAGATGTTAGTTTTCTTCATCCCTTCAGGCTCCTGCTCACTAACACTTTCCAGGGAGCAAGGAATGTGTGTGTGTGTGTGGGGGGGGAGGGTAAGTCAAGTGCAGGGGATCCTAGCTTGGCTCTGCTACCATCTTTCCATTATCTTTGAACAAGTGTCTGCCCTTTTCCTACCTGTCACATAAGGAGCCACTGGGCCAGGTCTGATTCTCAGTGCAAGCTAGCTGGGGTTTTGGCTGGCAGCTGAGGAGCTGTGGACATTAGTGAGCTAGTGTGGACTTCTGAGCAAGAGCAGACATCAGAAGCCTGACTTCTCTGTGAAACCCCTCTGGAAGCCTCAGAGACTAGGGTGACTGGAAAGAAGGGAACCAGGGATCGCCCTCATTGGGTCCTAGAACAGGACAGGTACTGTTTAGGTACCACCACGCCATTCTTACATGCCAAGTCCAGGGGTTTGTTGTGGACAATGACACATGAGATGAGTTAACTTAGGTCAGGGGTCCCCAGCAGAGTGATAGATCAGGGTTCCAACCTACCTGACTCTTTGTTTTCTCCTGAGCCCACACATACCTGGTAGGTATGGTGACTTCACAGGTGCCAGTGTGTGGTGACAGGGTGGCCTGGAGCTTGCTTTATGCTCAGATCTCCCTTCCTGGTCTGCTCTCCAGGCTTCAGGAGCTGTACTATGAGATTGCGAACGTGCTGTGTCTGATGCTTGAAGACTTGCCGCCCCGGGAAAAGTCATCCCATAGCTCGGAATTCATAATTTAGAGGTAGTTGGGCATGTGTGGCCTCAAAGGCTCTGTGGCAGTTCCATTAAACACAGGCTTTCAGAGGTGGCTTCTCAAACTTGTTACAGTGTTGATGTTGGTAAGACCTACCTTTGGAGGATAGACCTGCATAAGTGCCTGGAAAGTTGATCCCCCAGGACCTTGGGAGCTGGAAGGGGAGGGGAGTTCAAGACTTGCCCTGGCTAATTACTGCATCCTTCAGCATCCCTAGACCCAACAGCAAGGGCCCACTGAGCTCCCGGGGAAGCTGCCTGAAGACCACAGACCAACAAGAGCATCAGCAGCTCTGTCAGTCATGGCTGTGCTCATGACCCCTGAAGGCTGACCTGTGCAGGGGCCCCAGGCTGACAGAGACTGGCTGCTGTAGAGGCTCTTCTTTAGGAGTCCATGTTAATTCCCCTGAGGTTCATGCCAGGGCATGTGGTGTGACCAGAAAGATGACATCATGGAGTTCTGCCTAGGAGAGCCGCCTACTGGCCATTTTAGGGCATCTCCTGGAGTCTGGAGCTACATACAGCCTTCAGACTTCTTCCCTCCTGTGGCTGGTTAAGACTATTTATTTAGATGGCATTTTCTGTGTCACTACTGGCCAAATGTCTCTTGGAGGTGAGAAAATGCTAACACCACTGCGCACAGTCACAAGAGAGGGTGATCTGAAGATCTGCAGGGGTAGGCCGGGGCAGCAGGACCTCTTGCTTTAGACTGGCCAGTCAATCCTGGTCCTATTTTCTCCTCATTGCTGTGGTCTTTGCCTGAGGTCTGTCACCTGACCTGTGTCATCTTAAGCAGAGAGGGAAGTAGGTTCTTAGAAAAGCTGTGGAGGGAGACTGGTGCCCACTGCTGGGTACCCAAGGCCCCAACCATGAGCTGAGGCCAAGACAGCAAGAAACAGAGGAGACAGATGGTCTAGACAGTGGTTCTCAATCTGTGGGTCATGACCCCTTTTCAGGGGGTGGAATGACCCTTTCACAGCAGTGGCCTAAGATCGTCCTGCACATCAGATTTGTAACAGTAGCAAAGTTACAGCTATGAAGTAGCAATGAAAATAATTTTATGGTTGGAGGTCACCACATGAGGAACTGTTTAAAGGGTCTCTGTGTGTTAGGGAGGCTGAGAACCACTGTTGTAGACAAAGGGTTCCATGGTTGGCCAATGGGCTCTGGCTTGAGTTGTGGTCCCCTGAGGCCAGGGGACAAGGACAGGGGAAGGAACCATTCCTCATGGTTTCATTTGTACAGGGAGCAGTGCTCAGTGAGCTGTGCCGGGGGTGGGGGTGGGGGTGGAGGTGGAGGACTCAGTGATGGAAGCCGAGTCCATTCCTGGCCAGTTTCATGTTCAAATGTAGGGAATACCTTCTTTTAAGAGCTTCAGATCATTTCCACGTGCAAACACTCATCTTCCCAGGACATGGTTGGAACAGCGAGCACATGGGAAGGAGAAATGGCTGATGAGGGTGTGGCACTTTGCCCTACCACGGAGAACCTGTGGGGTAGTGAGTGCCATCCGTCTGTCTTCTGGGTGGAAGGATTTTGTGCTGATGCTGAGGCATGGGCCGAGGTAAGGTGACTGTCTATGTCGCTGTGGTGGGGGAGAAGCTTGGGGTTTTAGTGCCTGTGAGGAACTGGAAACAGCTGTGGTAAGAGCAGCCTGTTAAGCAGGGTAGGCAGGTCCCAGGTAGTGGTTCCAGTTCAGGCCTAGGGCAAAGCAGGCAACTGTTAATTGCTGACCCTATGTGTCCCCCTAGTCCAAGGAACATGTCAATCATCCACCTACTCCTGTCAGGAACCTTGGGAATTTCCCAGGCATTTTGAAGTGAAGATGGGGAGCCTTGCCCCAGGAAGGCCACCGGCTTGGAGACTGGGGCGAATGTCTGCTCCTTTGAAGCCCCAGGTTCGTCCTCTCACAGTGGGATGAAACTGACAGGTTGTAAGGACCGAATTGAACACGTGTAAGAGAGTAAGAAATGTTGCCAGCCCAGGATTTGGTGCTTCCTGGTGCTCCGGCCCCTCTGCCCTGGACTTGGTGGACGGGGGAAGCTGAGCAGAGCAGAGGGTAGGAGCCTATGCAGGGCCCGGCGTGGATACATCTCCAGATAGAACTGGTTCCAAGTGTGAAAACAGAAGGTCCAGAAGGGCGCCCAGTGCACAGGTCACCGACGTGGGGTGCACTAGCAAGCCACCTTTAGGGACAAGAAGGCTTTGGAGCGCAGAGAACTGGGAGCGGCCACGTGGTCAGAGTTGGCCCAGCCCAGCTGGCAGAGTAAACCAATGGCTGTTTGGCTCTCCCAGTCTGCAGAGCAAACACTGGCAGCTTGCAAGTCCCACTTGGGCTCTTACCAACTCAAACAGGCTTGGCCAAGACTCGGGTGGATTTTTGGGACAGAAATTCTGCTTGCCCAGGCCTGGCTGTGGAAAGCGAGACTCTCTTCCCTGCCCCAACCCCAGGGATCTAGCAGGGCTGTCCTGAGACTTCTGTTCATGCCAGGCCCTCCCCCTGGCTCTCACAGGAAAGATGTGGAATCTAAGCTGGAGGTAGTTTTTTCTGTTTCTGTTGTTTGTTTGTTTGTTTTGTTGTTTTTAATCCCCTCCACCACTGTCTAGCCTTCCAGGAGTCCAGTGGTGTGGAGATCATCTCTTTGGATTCCATCAGCCTTCTGAAACTTAGTAGCTAGACACTGGGAACAGCAAGCACATCTTGGTGTCTTCCAACAAACAACACAGGATGTCTCTCAGCCAAACTAGCCTTCGACAGGCAGGGTTCTCTCCCTCAGTGGCATCAGATCTTCGCCTGTTTCTCACTCTGGCCCTACATGGGCCTGCTCCATTGTTCTGCAAGCTTTTGAGAAGGTTACTGAAATCCTACTCAGTCGCCACAGAAAGGAGATGTAGGCAGAAAAGAGGAGGGGTTCCAGTGTGACTGACACACCTTCTTTAGACCACTCCTCTCTCTTTGTACCTGGTCAGCCATGCCACTCTTTCCTGACTGCTCTCTCAGGTTTCATCAGAGCTGTGGTTCTCAATCTTCCTAATGCTGAGACCCTTTAATATAGTTCCTCACGTTGTGGTGACTAACAACCATAGAGTTATTTCGTTGCTACTTCATAACTGTAATTTTGCTACTGTTATGAATTGTAATGCAAATATCTGATATGCAACCCCCAAAGGGGTAGAGACCCATATGTTGTGAGCCACTGCATTAGAGACTTCGTGTGTTGAGCCCTGGATGAACTGTGCTGTGCAGGGCCAGGGCTGGGAGGAGAACATTCTTAGCTCTCAGTTCTCCTCCATGGTGGAGGACCAGGGCAACAGCAGAGCAGAAGGTGCTGAGTGCACAGATGGTAAGCTTGGTGCATCTGCTTGTTGTCAGCAGCTGGAGGAAGGGAGGAGGAGGAGGCAAAGCTGGGGAGACTAGCTCTGACCCAGGGCAGGAGGGAAGGGGAGAGGGGAGCTAGAGAGCTGAAGTGCCCTTTGAGCTGAGAGGTGGATCCCCACTCTTCCCTGGGAAAGGCAAGTGATCTTTGGGATTTTTTTTTCCCCCGAGACAGGATTTCTCTGTGTAGCCCTGGCTGCCCTGGTACTCACTCCATAGACCAGGCTGGCCTCGAACTCACAGAGATCCACCTGCCACTGCCTCCCGAGTGCTGGGATTAAAGATGTGTGTCACCATCACCCAGCCTTTAGCTGTTACTGTACCTTGTACCTTTTAAAAGTGAAGCCCAGTACTCATAGATTAGACCGTGCATAGCCTGGGTTTTATTTAGATTATATTAAAGATCCTCTGGGCATAGGTGTCTAGCTCAGTGGTGGAGAGTTCCCTGGTGTGTGTGTGAGGCCCTCTTTTCCAAGATAGAGCTAGACAGAGAAACAGAGGTATAGGTAGATAAGACAAGATTCTCTTTAACCTGGGAACTGTTAAGAAGGCTGGGTGTGGTGCCCATCTTTAATCCCAGCACTCTGGAGGCAGAGGCAAGCAGATCTCTGTGAATTTGAGGCCAGCCTACTCTACATAGCAAATTCCAGACCAATCAGGGCTCTGTAGAGAGACCCTGTCTCAAAAAACAAACAAACAAACAAAAAACAAAAACGAAGCTGGGTGATGGTGGCATACACCTCCCAGCACTTGGGAAGTAGAGGCAGGTGGATCACTGTAAGTTTGAGGCTAGCCTGGTCTACAGAGCTAGACAGCCAGGGCTAGGACAGCCAGTGTTACACAAAGAAACCCTGTCTTGAAAAACAACAACAACAACAACAACAACAACAACAACAACAACAAAATGCGTTATAAAATATGAACTAAGCCTCCAGCTGGGACTAGAAGCTTCCTCTGGCTTCTCAGAGGGTGGTATCACCAAGCCTGACTGGCTTTTGCAGAATGGAACAACTCACAAAGGGAGCGTGGAAGAGGCCACAGGGGAATGGAGAGTTTGTTGTTTAACTCCAAGAAACAGGGTTATCTGAAGCCTGTGCATACCAGCCACGGGAGAGGGAGGGACTCAGGGCAGTATCCCCCACTGCCTCCTGACCCTCTCCAGGGTGACATGCCTTGGGACTGAGGCCTGAGGTAAAAAAATCTTCTTCAAAACATGATGCTGAGCCAGAGGAGGAGGAGCCCAAGCAGAGGTCAGGCCAGGACCAAAGGTAGAGCTCTCTGTCTTTATTGGCGGAGGAAATCCTGCTTCTGCTTGCTGGCGCTTCCGTTTACCAGCGACCTAAACATGTACAATGTAAGCACAGAACACTGACATAGGCGTTCTCAGGATTCTCATTCAGCAGGTGGCAAAGCTGAGATTCAAAGAGGTGATACAAAAGGTTGCCCAAGTGTGGAGGAAGAACAGGGCTTCAACCAGCCTGCCCGGCTCCTCAGCCACTCGGCATGCAGCAGCCTCCACAGGAATCCTTTGTCCTGTTTTATAGGTGGGCAACCTGGCACTAAGTGAGACCCATGTAGCCAAGATCAGCATGCAGTCAGTATCTGAACACAGGCCACACACGTACCCCTTTGTTCTGATGGAGCACAGTGACCTTTTTCTTTCTCGTTAAAACTATTTCTTGAACTTTAAAAATCAAGCCATGATCCCTTCTGAGTAGGCCTGCCTGGCTGGGAGGGAGGGGCTCACATAGGCCTGCTCTGGCTGGTTCCTCGGCCCCTTCTCAGTGCCTAGTGGAGCCTTCTGAAGTCTCGTTGGTCCTGGAGCCCCAGGAACCCTAGAGAGTGAGAGGCCGCAGGAAGCAATCTGTGTGTGTGGAGAGGGTGGTGACTGTGGTGCCTAATCAGGAAATTACAGCCCAGGCAGAGAGAGGGTTTGGCCTAGACGGTGCCTTTCCCTGGACTTCAGTACTGCAGAACCACACGGAGGCTTGGCTGTGTCCAAGTGGGCGTGTTGAGCAGGCAGGAGTGGTTCAGCGAGCAGGGCCAGGCCAGCCTCTCTGGAGGGGTAACTGATGATAGCTCGCTGGTGGGTGGGGGCTGTGGCACCTGGACGAGGCACCTTGAAAAGCTGCCGAAGCTTGGTTGGAGTGGTCCCCCCACCTTGTTCCCCCATCCCGACTATTGCCAGGAAAGGAGAGAAATAATCATCAGGTGTGAAAAGCCTGTGGAACTGTGTATATACCATGCATGACACTATCTGTGTTAACCACACATGCACGTACACACACACACACACACACACACACACACACTCACTCACTCACTCACACACACACACTCACACACACACTGTTGATGAGTTTCCCACCCCCTTTTAGGTAACAGAAATGATAGATGCAATCCAGTGCTGGCCTGGGTTTGAAGAATGGGTCCCCTTTGTCCACATCTGGCAGAACAGATAGGTAGGTGTGGCCTCATCATAAGGCAATGTGGGTTGGCTTTGATACATGCATTTTCTAAGGAGCCCAGTGACGAGGGAAGGAGATGCTTGAATGGGCATCCTCGCTGTGACTGCGCAACAGAAGGGAGAAAGCGGATCAGTTACTACTGTTCGTCCATACACGTGGAAAACGGACCGAGTTACTACTGTTCTTCCATACACGTGGAAAACGGACCGAGTTACTACTGTTCATCCATACACGTGGAAAACGGACCAGTTACTACTGTTCGTCCATACACGTGGAAAA
>CABHPP010122183.1:0-16011 GCA_902168425.1 Peromyscus attwateri | reverse complement strand
CGTGGAAAACGGACCAGTTACTACTGTTCGTCCATACACGTGGAAAATGGACTAAGTTACTGTGCATCCATACACGTGGCTGTTAGAAGAGTTTGTTGATAAAAGATCATCTTGGCATTTAACTGAATAAAAAAGTGGCCTCTAGAGCCACCTTTGATAACACAGGTGTCTATGCCCCCTCTGGAAGCATAATCATGGAAATCAGAGTTTGGGGGCAATTGTTGCTTTTGTCCCGATCCCAATCTAAAACTTTTTGAGTGTTAAGAATTAATAGTATTTTATGATCAGGAAAAGTACACAGTTTTTATTCTGAAAACATATGTTAAATGACATGCACATGTGTGCTTACGTGTGCACTTGAAGTTGCACGCACATCTGTGATAGGTGAAGGGAAAGAGTGTGCAGAGAGCTGAGGTGTTGGTGAGGCCACACGCTGCTTACAGGATGAGGGGCCCTGTAGGCAAATGGGGAGAGCAGATTGCATCAGGACCCTGAGAACCTTGAGTGTCTGTAAGCAGGGCAGTGACCTGGAGGTAGCTGTGTTCAAGGTTGGCACCTGGCATTTTAGGCTCTCCAGTTCTGTCCTCTGTATCTTCCAGGAATTCCCCTTGCCTGGCTCAGACTTACCTCAACTGCACACTTGTTCCCACGCCTGCCTGTCTGCACCACACCCCCTCTTATACGAAGCCTTCCCAGATCACTCCTGCTGTCCTTGGACTTCTTCTGCTGCCAGTTTACCCTCAACTTTTCCTGTTTTTCCTTAATCCTTCTCCATGTGACATTTCTCCCATCATTAGCTGGGGACAGTGTGGTCTATGAGGTTGGGCCCTGAAGTATACCAGCTTTAGAACCCTGACAGAGGGAGGGAGAACATGGACAGCAAACAGATCCCATGCTTATTTTGAGCCTTGCGATGTCATAGATGTGATTACAGATGTGGACACAGGGACTCCATCCATAGGTTCCATGGCAGTGAATACTAACGCCACCATGCTGCGAGTTATACTCAGGCTCGGCATGACTCCAAAGTGCTCTCAGTGCCTTTGACTGTTCTGTCTTTGGCTCTCACCCCCAGGTGCTGGCTGAGGGGAGCGGCAAGGTGGGGCCATCTTGTGCACTATTTGCTCAGTACTCAGTGATCTCAGAGAAGGGAGGGGATTCCAACTCACCTAGGAGGAACTCTGGGCCTCAGGAGAGTCCAGGGCAGGGCAGCATCTCTGTCACATCCTTAGATGGTACAAGGAAAGAGTGTGCTGGAGTCTGGCCTGGAGGGAGGCTGGACACACTGAGCATGAAAGAGCATCATATGGGCTCAAGCTATAGCTCCATGGGAGAGTGATTGCCTAGCATGTTCCAGACCCTGGGTTCGATCCCAGCACCATGGAGGGAGGGGAGGGGAAATAGGGAAGGATTCCTCATTTAGCAATTCTCCAGAGGTAGGAGGTGATGAAGATGATGAATTTTGTACATTTGACTCAGCAGCTCCCTTACAAGCCATGCGTACTGCTCACATCCAGGAGCTGAATACCCTGATAGGAAGCTCCAGGAAGCAGCAGGCAGGTCCAGTGCCTGCTCAAGAGTGGGAAACTCAAGAGCTGTGAGAGAACCAAGGGTTTAATGTTCCGGTGACCTAACAGAAAGGACTTGGCAAGCTCTCCAAGAAATGACAGCTGCTGAGTGGCTGGAATCCGGGTTTCTGTTCTCACCCCCAAGGCTTCCCAGGTTCCTCATCAGTCCTGACTAAGTGGGCATCCCTGCGTCGAGGGGCTGGGGAAGTCTTGGGAACCTGGTGGGCTGTGGGGGTGCTGCATCAGCCCCATCTGGGCTCTGGACTATGGGAGAGCCAAGAAGCTCAGAAGCAGCCTGGCGCTCACCATGGATTGGTGACCATCTTCTCAGCAGCCCTAGTGGCTCAACAGGACTGCCAACTTGAGGTGGGGGAACCCTTGGCCATACTTTCAGGGGGCTGGGGACTTTCACATAAAATGCCCTTTACTGTGTGTGTGTGCCTCTATGAGCGTGTGTGTGCATGAAAAGGCTTCAGTGGGATGAACATTTCTATTATGCCCTGGAAAGTTCCCAGAGAGACCACAGGCAGGCAGTCTGAGGAAACCCTGGTGGGCCTGTCAGAACCTGGCAGGCAGAGAGATGGCCAGACGCTCTGAGGCTGCAGTGGCAAGTTTGCCAAACACTTTCCATGAGGCCACTGGGATGTTAAACGCTTGGTTCAATTAAATGGGTTAATAAGCTTTGTCTGAATATGATGGCTAATAATATTATAATGTGATAACAGCAATAATGACGCTGTTAGCTGTGACCGTCAGTGTGCTGCACTGTCCCAGGCACAGAGGGAAGCGCGCGCGCGCGCGCACACACACACACACACACACACACACACACACACACACACACACCCGCTCAGGCCCCATTTTCCACTCATAAAACCCCATTCTTCAAAGCTGTTCCAATCCAACTCCCTGTATCCATTTTCAGAACAAATTACCAACACTTAAAAAAATTGGTCCATTTTGCATGGATGCCAAGCTCAAATGACTATTACTTCCCCCCTGTGTTTGAGATGTAAAAGGGGGTAGGGACAGGGTCAGAAGGGGACCTGGGATGGTGGAGAGGAAAAGCAGGCGAGGGGGAACACAGGAGTGGAGCGTGAAGGAAGAAGGGGAAGCGAGCTTTCTCAGTTCAGTAAAAATGTATTTCTGGAATATTTCAATTCAGTTTACTTGGGCAGAAAAATTAGGAATGGTGGACTTATTAAGCTGAGGAAGCACGGCTATTTTTAGTAGGGTTGTAAAACCTTGGTAATTTGGACCTCTTTCATAAGGATTCCATGATCATGCCAGCAGGCAGGCAGGCTGTGTGTGTGCGCGCGCGCGCATGTGCATGTGTGTAGACAGGTAGGGCTACCTAGGTGGCTGAGTTGGGAGGACAGAGGTGACTCTGAGGAACAAAGAATGGGGAGAGATGGACTCCATCTCAGCAACTGGTCAATACAAACGATTCTTTCTCAACACGCTTACTGGAACCTACTCATTTTTGTTTAAAGAAGGCTGTATTAGAAAACAAAAATGTGCTTTCTGCAAAAAAACCATTCATATAGATTTACTTGACAATTATCACGAAATGAGGAAGAATCCCAAGGCACTCAGTATATTTCATTTTATTATGTTTTGAGACAAAATCTCACTGTGTAGCCTTAGCTGGCCTGGAACTCTATGTAGAAGAGGCTGACCTTGAACTTAAAGAGATCCACCTGCTTCTACCTCCTGAGTGCTGGGATTCAATGTGTGAGTTGCCATGTCCAGCATTGGTGTGTTCTAGGTAGGTGTCTTGGGCTGAGGACATAGACACTGGGCAGAAGTCCTTCAGCTTTAGTCTGTGGATTACAGGTTTTTCCATTTTAAAAAATATTTATTGCTTTATTTCAGTGTTATAAAAGTATTATATGTGTGAAAAAGAAAAACTTAAGAAAATGAGAAAAACTTCTTTCTCAGTTTCCAAAAGTAGCTAGTGTTAAGTTTCCTGAGATTCCTCTATGCGTATAACAATAGAAATTGTTGCACGATCCTAAGTGGTCTTATAATAAATACCCGGAGCCAGATATTGGGGTAAATGCTGAGAGATCAGAGGAAACAAGCCACGGCCACTTCTCGCCTCGCCAACTCCTCAGCCAAAAGGGGAAGATCCTGTCTCCATGAATCCTCAGACTGACTGCCTCACCGAAGGGCTTTAGTTCCTGTCTCTTCCCACCTTCTATGCCTTTCTCCACCCAGCCCTATCACTTCCTGTCTCAACCTTCCTAGTGCTGGGATTAAAGGTGTGTGATAACTCCCAAAATGCTGGGATTAAAGGTGTGAACCATTCCCGCCTGACTCTGTTTCTCTTTTAGACTGGATTAATCTCTTGTAGTCTAGGGTGAGCTTGAACTCACAAAGATCCATACGGATCTCTGCCTCCTGAGTGCTAGGATTAAAGTTGTGTGCCACCACTGCCTGGCCTCTATGTTTAATCTAGTGGCTAGCTCTGTCCTCTGATCTTCAGTCAAATTTTATTTGTTAGAGTACAAATAAATTATCACCACAAGAAATGGTTCCATGCTTGTAGATCAGTATGCAGCTAACCTTGGTTCCGTGCCTGTAGATCAGTATGCAGCTAACCTTGCTTAGTTTTTTCACTTTGTTTACTTGCTTGACAAGGAAGCACATTTTAAAAACAATAGCAAATCCATCACTTAATTCTATGCCAGTCTTAGCCTCCATCCTCTCTCCTGGTTCATAGTTGAGAGCTCAGGAAAAGTTATGGGTTCCCACTGCCATGCCTTTCAGGTAGAGATGGAGAATTGGGGTGAGGACCACATGAGGGGTAGTCTATTGTAGTGGCCCACCAGGGTTGCCAGCTGAAAAGTGCTGGTTAACCAGCAGAGGACCGGCTCTGGAAGTGGACTTGGCCCTGGGAGTCCTGGTACAGGCATCTGGATAAGTTGACCATTTTGAAAACAAAATGCTGATGAGATGTACATAACATGAAGTTGATCTTTTTAGTGGGTTCAAGTCAGTTCAGATCAGTTTAATGGGTTCAGACAATAAGTACATTCACACTGCTGGGCAACCAAGCGTCACCATTACCTGCCTCCTGAACCTATCACCAGAAACTCTGTACTTACAACATTGTAACTTCCTGTTTCCTCTCTTCAGCCTTTAGAAGCCATTGTCCTATTAACGTGTCTATTCTAGGTACCTCAAGTAAGTGGACTCATATTCACTCTCTCTTGTCTGGATAATTTCACTTACCATGTGTTAGAATTCCCTTCTATTTGAAGGCTGAACAATATTCCATTGTATTGCACACTGTTTTGTTTAGCCATTCACTGTTGAACACAGGCTGTTTCCTCCTTCTGGCTTTGGCTACTGTGAACTTGTTTTAGGTACTGCTGTGAGAATGGATGAACAAATAGTTCTTTGAATCTCTGCTTTCAAATCTGGGAAGTTCATACCCGGAAGTGGAGTTGTTGGATCATATGTTAATTCTGTGTTTAGGTGTGTGTGTGTGTGTGTGTGTGTGTCTATGTGTGTGTGTGTCTATGTGTGTGTGTCTATGTGTGTGTGTGTAGTGAATGAATGAATGGATGGATGGAGGAAGAGGGAATAGAGATGTGGGGGCAGAGCAGGAGGAGGAGGAAATGTTGAAATATGTTAAAGAGTGTGGAGGAGAGGAAAGGCAGCCCCTCAATTTTTTGTTTTTGTTTTTATTTTTGAGACAGGGTTTCTCTGTGTAGCCCTGGCTGTCCTGGAACTCACTCTGTAGACTAGACTGGCTTTGAACTCACAGAGAGGCAACTGCCTCTGCCTCCTAAGTGCTGGGATCAAATGCGTGCGCCACCACCCAGCTTCAGCCCCTCAATTATTTTATCCAGCATTACTTATTGATCACTTACTGATCGAGGGACACTTCTCCTCCATGTTGCTGTTTGTGCCTGGGTGACTTGGGTCCCCACGCTGTCTCTGGGACTGCAGAGGCAGTGATGGGGACAATTTAGGCCCCTCCTATAGTCAGCCAGTTGAGTATTTGAATCCTACTCTAATGTGTGCACCCAGAGAAATGGATTTCCAGAACCTCCCCGTCTCCATCCCACATCACACGCACACGCACACGCGCGAGTGGGGGTGTGTGACAGCACAGGTCATGCCTGAGTCAGCAGAGAGCCTCTGTCCTCTGTGAAGGCCACCCTGCCCTCTACTTCCATCTGAAGAGCTGAAGCCCCCCCCAGAAGTCTGGAGGTCTCCCAGGGGCTTTGCAGCCATTCTGAGTCACCAGTTAGACAGAATCTAGGATCTTGCAAGATAGCACAAAAGTGGGAAGACCGTAGAAAGGAGGTTGGGTGATGGCGGCTGGGGACAGGTCTGCAGGGAGTGGGGCACGGAAGGACTTCTCTGGAGCAGAGACTGCGAGCCCCTGTCTAAGAAAGAAGCTGCAATGTGGACTGAGGGTGGGGGTGAAGAGGAGTGGGAGAGGGGTGGGCGCTTGGCTTTAGGGCTGGTATCCCAGAGTCCTTTGTTCTCTGGTCTCCAGTGCTTATACTATCTGCTACTCTCAAATAGCCCTATGCTTGAGGAGCAACCCCCAGGGCTCAGGGCCTTTTCTTTCTGTCCTAGAGCCCAGCTGAACAGAGCCTCTTGAGGTGAGTTGACATTTTAGTTTCTTTTCCCACCTGAGTACAAATGCAAGTCATGTCATGGCTGCGGAGTGTGCAGGGGCAGAACCTGGGACCCACGTTCAAGTCTGACTTATTCATTCTTATCTTGGAGAAGTTACTAATTCCTTCTGCTTCTTGTGAAGAATAAGGATGGCAGGTGCTGTGATTCTTGTAAAATGTTTGTATTGAGGCTTGGTGTTCAGTGAGGTCCCAAGTTAGTGAGTATTCAGGTAATGTCAACCCAGGCTGCCTGGAGCCCCCAGAGGAGACTATTTCTGTGGCCCATGTTTCCCCAGACTAGTGGATGGCAGGGATTGGATCTGGTTCGTCTGGTGTCTCAGGACCAGGTTGGGGGTGATGGTGGGGAAGCTGGGTTCGGTGACCTAGGGTCTAAGACTAGCAGGGCTTCTGGGGGAGGGGAAGGAAGGGGGGACATGATCAGCAGGGTTATCAATGACTCACATGATAGCCAGTGACCCTAGGAACCCTATAAAGAAACTTTTAGAGGCTGGAGAGATAGATACCTTAGTGGTTAAGAGCACTGGTTGCTCTTCCAGAGGACCTGGGTTCAATCCCCAGCACCCACATGGCAGCTCACAATTGTCTGTAACTCCAGTTCCAGATGATCTCACACCCTCACACAGACATACATGCAGGCAAAATTCAGGTGCATATGAAACAAAAATAAATAAAAATTGAAAAAGAAACACTAAACACAGGCTGGTGATGTGGCTCGGTTGGTAGAATGCTTGCTTAGAATGCATGTCACCCTGGGATGGGTCCCCAGCACTACATAAACCAGGTATGGTGGCTCATACCTGTAATCCCAGCTCTCAGGAGAGAGGAAGAAGCAGAAGTTCAAAGTCATCCTTTAGCATGTTATGTTTAAGGCCAACCTGGGCTATGTGGGTCCCCTTTCTAAAAAATAAAACAGCATCCTTAAAAAAAAAAACAACCCCCAAACAAACAAACCCACACCCCAAACAGGAAGGAACTCTGGCAGGAAAGCCCTACTTCATTGCCAGAAGGAGATAGTGAAGCAGGACCCCTGCTTCTGGACATTTCACTGCTGTCTAATACTAACTGATAACATACTAGCCAACCCCATCAATAATTCCCATTTATTGAGTGCGTGCTGTATGCCAGCACTGCCACGGGAGCGTGGTGTGCATTATCTCTCAGAATTCTGTAAACAACGGGGAGAGTGATTTTTTCCTTTTATGGAAGAGGCAAGAGAGACTTAGGGATGTTAATGTCTTGCCCAAGACACCTCAGACATGAGGCCAGAACCCAAAGACAAACGTACTTACTTTCAAATCCATTCCTGCGGATGCTGGGGCATAATCAGCCCCCAAATGCATAGGGTTGGGGGCATCAACCCTCCTTGTTTCCCACACTGGTCTTCTTGGTGACTTGGCCTATCTCACCTGCGATGGGGATGGGTTCAGGTACAAGGACAACAGAGGGCCTCCTTCAGGGCCTGGACTCCTGTGTGACACTCCGTCTGGCAGATCTATTCAGCTGTGGCTCCTCTACCTGTTCAGACAACTCTGGGAGCCAGGCTGGAAAGCCTGTGACTCCAAGGGACACTGTAGTCCAGTGGGCAGCATAAAGCTGGAGACATAGCTTGGCTCCTCCCCTAGTGAGCAGGCTCCTCCCCTCAGGGAGCGGAAGCTGTAGCCGACTTGTGGTGCTCATTCTGAGGACCAGGAACGAGCAAAACTGCTCAACTGTTGCTTGGAGGAGGCTAGTTCTGTGTTGTGCCTGTGTTGCCTTCCGGCGGCGGCGGCGGCGGACAGACAGAGGACAAGAGACAGCCCAGTGCAGGGGGTAAAAAGTGGCACCCTTCTAAGCTTTAGGGCCTCAGCGAAGAAGGGGCATGATGAGGGCCCTTCCTTACAGGGCTCTGTGCAGGCAAAGGGGGCCAACAATGAGATGTGTATACAGCATCGGGCACTGGACCTACTCAAGTTCAATAAATGTTAGTCCTTGTTATTAAGGAGAGCAGCCGAGCCCCCCGCCCCCACCCCAACTCCCGGAAACAGCCTTGCCTGATCACCCCGCCCAAGGCAGGACTCCCATTTTTCCCTGTTAACAGCACTGGTGTTTCTTGAACACACTTTGTAATTACACTGTACATGTGTTTACTTGTTTGGGAGAGTAGAGGCCACCCCTTCTCCACTGCCCAATCCTTAGCACTAAGAACAAGAGCATTGTCAATGTTGAATGTCTCCTCCCATGTCCCTCAGGTCCCTCAGGCAGAACAAGTCATTTTTTTCTTAGAGGCTATGACTTTCAGAGCCCCCAGTCTTCTCTAGCCGCGGCCCCCTCCTCCCGAGTCAGGGAAGGGCTGCATGCTTTGTATCAGCTAGAACAGCTGTGGGGCTGATCCGGGCCTTGCGCTCACCTATGTGGCCAGGGCTCATGATGGATGAAGGGACAGGACAACCTCTACCCTCCACCGTCTGCAGCTGTCTGGCCTAGGTCCTGTAGGCACACTGTTTCTCCACCCTTGTGGCTCCCTCTCACCTGGGCTGGTGTTCAGGCTTTCTCTCCGCGCTCTCCTTTCTTAGAGCCCCACCTCCGAGGTCTTCCTTGCCTCCTAGCCTCAACTGAGACCAGGACCCACAGGGCATGGCAGACTTGTGGGGCTGGGGGAGGCACTCTGTGAATCCAGATGTGATTTTGTTTATGTTTCCAGAGTGAGAGAGGGAGCTGCAGACGGTTGCTGCTGGGGGAGGGGTGGTCGGGCTGCAGCCCCCTGCCCCATCCTCCCCCAGCTTGTATATCTGGCCCTGGCTCTATAACAGAAGCCCATACTGCAAGTCCCAGCCCGAAGCTGACCTATCCTCCAAGAAGGACATCCCCATGGTTCATCTGAAGGTGAGAAGACCCGTGGAAAGATGCCTGGCTTTGGAATCTCAAGGCCTATTTGCTTAGTGTGACCTTGGCCCAGTTACAGACTCCTAGAGCCTGCGTTCATAAAGTTGGTGATGACCTGGTTTGAGACTGCTCTTCCTTCTGACTAAGCCTGTGGCTGTGCCCATCCCAGCCAGGGCTTGCCTGAGTCCAGCTCCAGGGTAGTGCCAATCTCCACCACAAGGTGATACCGAAGCAGAGCCTGAGCCCCTCCTTCCTCCCCCGCAGCAGCTGCAAACATTTTGTTTTGCCATTAGAAGTGACTTACTTAAGGGAAGCAGAATTTTACAGGCAGTTTACAGGCTGGTCTTGTTCAGTAGTTTCCAAAAGCCGGGGGTGGGGGGCAGAGGCGGCCAGCAGCCTCCTCCATGAGTTAAGATAGAAGAGAAGTGAGAAGTGAGCCCAGGGTAGGGGACGCTTTCTCCGCAGAGTCGCATGCCCTGGGTGGAAGCTAGTAAGTACTTGGGGCCTTAGGATAAGCAGAGGTAGAATCTGCCTAGACTATGGAACATTTGGTGCGCCTACCCTAGTCCTCCCAGAACACCCAGATCTGGGCTCCACGGGAGACGAAGGGATGGTGTCTCGGGAGAGCAGATAGCTCCAGCTCTAAAGAGGTTCTCAGAAAGTGCACCCCTATGATGTAGGTCAGCAAGGGTCTTACTACAACCTGGGACACTGAGGATCAATCAGGTCCAGCTTGAGGGCTTGCAGAGTTCCTGCCTTGGAAGCAGAGGGGTCTCCTGACAGTGCTGAGAGGCTAGCGAGCACAGGAAGAGGGGCGGGGAGCTCCTGTCCGGACTGCCTGGTCTTCCCTCCTACCCACAGTTTCGGGGTGGCGCAGTTGTTCCCCGTGCGTTGGCCCCCCTCTTCAGGCGAATGAAGCAACCAGGGCTCAGTGGTGCTTAGCACGCTCGGACTATGGTTTTAATAGACGTACATGGACAAGTCGATATAGACAGATTTATAATTCTATACAGTCAGTCCGACATACACAGGGACGCTGTAAACGGGCGCGGGCCAGAGAGCGGGTGTGCAAAGTGGGCGGGGCCCTGGGGCTGCGGCCCCGCGCTCTCCTGGCTCGACACTTGTACGGGCGGGCAGTGAGGAGGGGGCTGTTCGCTGGGACAGAGGGCCACCTCCTGGACCCAGAGTGAAGCAGAGGGCCCGGCTGGCGGCTAAGCTTGGGGCTGGGAAACTTGGAGCTGAGCCCTTCCCCTCGTGCTGCCGACTGGCCACCGCCAGCTGCGGCTCTGTGGCCTGAAGTGTGCGGCCCCCTGGCGCAAGGCTGCTGCTCTTCCAGGCACCCCGGGGCCTTGGCTAATCCAGCGCGAAGGCCGGATCCCCGGCAGACGCGGTCATCCCCAGCCAGGCGCAGGCTCCAACAGCAATCAGCCCGGCACGCGCTCGGTCGGGCCACACTCGGAGAGGGCCTCACGGTTCTTGACCTGGTGGACGATCCCAGGCCCTCCAGGCTCCCTACATTCAGTTCACCGGCGCAGGCGCTCCGGCCGGGACGCAGGCGACCAGGGCGTCTTCTCCCTGCGGCCTCGGCGCTGGCTTCCCCCGCCGCGTCCCCTCGGTGGAGTGGACAGCTGGGGCCCGTGGGGCCGAACACACCACCTGCGCCATCGCCAGGGAAATTGCAACTCACCCCCCCCCCCCCCAGCATTTTTCTCCGACGTCTTTGTGCTCTTCCCTCCCCCCCTCCAACTTTCTTTCTTCCCTTTTTATTCTTTGGGGGCAGAGTGGGGTCCGGAAAAGCAAACACAAAACCAACCTGGAGGCGGGGTGGGGAGGAAGGGGCTGCGCAGAGGCGAGGTCCGCGGTGCTGCGAGCGGCCCGCGTGCTCCGCGCGCTCCCGCTGCGCCTTGCCGGCCGGCGGCCCCGGGGACCCGGCGGGGCGGTCAGCTGTTGTACTGGCAAGCGTTGAGGCCCGAGGCCGGGCCCTGCAGGCCGCCGTAGCCAAATGACGAGTGCTGCTTGGACTTGAGCCGCAGGCTGGCGAGGCTCGAGTTGCACGTGTCCCGGTAGACGCTGTAGGGCGAGGCGGGGGTGCCGTAGGGGCAGGCGCCCGGCGACATGGCCGAGTTGAGCGAGGAGCCGGTGAGGTTGTTGATGTTGTTGAGGCCCGAGTTGGGCATGCCGGGCACAGCGCCCGGGCCCATGCTGGACGGCATGGTCATGGAAGAGATGGAGCTGGGGGCCGAGAACATGGACTGAGAGGACAGCGGACTCATGGAGTTGAAGAAGGTGAAGCTCTTGGTGGACAGCGGCGCCGGTGCCAAGCTCTTGGCGGCCCAGTTGTTGTAGGAGTAGCCGGCGGCGTACACGTCCTCGTAGGGCTGCACCAGGCCGCTGAACTGCGGCACGTAGCCGCCCTTGCACAGGTCCAACTGCTGGTTCCGCTCCCGCTTGCGCCACTTGGCTCGCCGGTTCTTGAACCAGACCTGGGGAAGCAAGCAGGGAAAAAAACGTCAGGGCCGAGGTGGCCTGGCAGGGCCCTCATCCCCTACCTGAACCTTTGCTGCCTCCTCTCCCAACACCCCTTTCTTCTTCTCCCTTTTTTCTTCTGCCCCTGCCGAGGTTTTTGTAATGGTCCCTTTCCTGTCTCCAGAAAACACGAGCCTTCCTCTGTCTTTCCGCTTTTTTTTTTTTAATAAATCATCTTCCCCAAGTTAAATTGATTTTCTTTTTCCCAACTCGGATTCTCTTTTGTTTGAACAAATATTCGTTTTCCTTTTTCCTCTCTCAACCTGTCCTCTTTCTACCGTCTCCCTCCAAGTGGGGCACCATCTCTCTTCTAAATAATTCAATCTTTTTCTTCTCCCTCAAACACAAAAAAACACTTTTCTTCCCGGAAAATGACTGTGTCCGATTTTTCAGACGAGTTTCATTGTTCAGTTTGTTTTCATCTGTATTTACAATATTTAATAATTTTCCTCCTGCCCAAAATGTAAATTTTGTTCACTTCTTGACTATCTAAACTTCAGTCTGTTTTTTTTTTCTGTGTTTCTCGTCCTCATTTTTACTCTTTTCTAAATATTTAGTTTATCCCGTTTTCCCAGCTATCTGGCCTTCACTGCTTCTCTTAAATAGTTGATCCTTTCTTTTTCTAAATGCTCAACCTCTTTGCTTCTCCCTTAAATATTTAATTTCTTTCCTGCTGCCTAAATATATTCCAAATACGTTTCTCTGCAAATATTGAATTTCCAAAAGTTTACAAGTTTTTCTCTAATCCCCACCTCCATTTTCTCCCCAACCACGTCTTCCCCAACCTCACCTATCTGCCTACCATTGGCCCCCTGATCTCCTAGCTCGTTCTCCAGTCCAGAACCCCTGTACCCCAGCTTTTCCCAGGCCCTGACTCCATCTACCCAACCCCACCCCACCTCTGCTGCCATAAACCTGGGCAGGATTAGTGAGCTCGGAATTACAGGGTGCCCGTGCGTCCAGGGTCCCACTGGGTCAGACCAATTTCTCTGGGGAGGGCTGGAGGCAGGGCCTATGGCAGGGGTTCTGTGGGTCATGTGGGACTTTGGACTGGCTTGAGAAGTGCTTCCAGGGTCTGATTAAATATTTGCCACCCAAGGAAGAAAGGATTCCCTTACTTCTCTTTTAAGAAAGTGTAGCATTTGCTGGGAACTGTGGGAGGTGCCAGAATACAGTGTGGCCTTGAATCTGGGGCCTTACAAATGAAAAGCTGTAGTGGGAGGGCTACTGGCTACCAGAGTCCCCACTCCACACGACCCCAGGCCTACAGTGGGAAAGGCATCAGGCAAAGGTCCAGCTAGTGCCTGGCTGACTGGACGGGAAATGTTGGAAAATATTCCAAAAACAGTTTGGAGAAAGTAAACTCAGAATGAGACCACCGCTCCAAGAAACTTGAGGACCCCCTTCCCCCCACCCCCTGCCCGGTACTCAAGCACCTTTCTCGGGCAGTCCAGGCGCGCCCTGCCTTTCCCTTTCGTTTTCCAGGGGATGAAGGCTCAAAGCTCCCGAGGTCCTTAGCGGCAGAGAATCCTCTGCCCAATCTCAGACCCTAAGTAACTCTGCGACCTGACAGAGTTCTCTAGGGTAGGGACGGGGTCTTCTGACAGGGGCTGCAGTAGCTCCTGCGGGTCGGGTAAAAACTAGCAGCCTAGGGGCCTAGCTGACACGGGTGGCTGGGGCCTGAAGTGGGGTCTCTGACGAGAGAGGGGGAGGTCTGCGAGGTCAGAGGTAAGTCTGAGCTACTGAGGGCCCCGCCAGAGGTGGCCAGCGGGTAGGGTAGCCCTGCACGCGCCCCACGCTCGCTCACCCGCACTCGAGGCTCAGTGAGGTTGGTCCACACCGCAATCTCCTCTCTCATGCTCATGTCCGGGTAGCGGTTCCTTTGGAACGTGGCCTCCAGCTCTTGCAACTGCTGGCTTGTGAAGTGAGTGCGTTGCCGCCGCTGTTTCTTCTTCTTGGCTGGGTCCTCTGCTCCGCCGCAGCCTGCGCTGCCGGCGCCACCGTCCTCGGGCCCCTTGGCTTCCCCGCCGCGCTCCTTGTCTGCAGCAGGTAGGAAGGGCGCGAGTCACCTCGGGCTAACACTATTGCACCGGGTCCCGGCTCCACCGAAGCGCCTGCGGAGTGGTGGCTGCCCTCCCTCTGGCCAGGGGCCCTGGGAACTGTCCCCCACTGGAAAAGAGCCGGCGGGGTGCCGGGCCTCAGTAGGCCCCTCTAGGTCTGGCGTGCCACCGAGAAGAGCCCAGACGCCCCAACCGGGCCTGGGTTCCCGGCTAGGCGGGGCCTGCTCCTGCAGCCCGAGCTGGATGCGGCCCTGCAGCTCCCGTCACCAGCAAAAGCGCTGTGTTTGGAGACTCTTGCGGGTCTAAATCTGACCGGGGCACCTCTGCTTTTCTGAACTAGTACCGGAACTTTCCAGGTGAAGCTAGCAGATTTGCTGGGTAAGAGCCCGGTGGTAGCTTGAGACGTTTGCTCGTTTGCTCGCTAAGGCTCTGTCAGAGTCACAATGGCCTGTAGTCCCAAGGTCTAGAAAACCCACCAATTGCAGCCTAGATAGACAGATTCTATCTAAATGACCCGGGCTTCTCTGCCTCTTTAAAGCCACAGGAGATGCGCAGTCAATAGCATTCAAATATAAAGAAAAGGAATTTAAAAACAAAACAGAAGCCTAGAAAAGTTTAGAGCTCTCCACCTAAAAACAGAAAGCTCCGCAAATCCTCAAAGCTAGGCAGACAGAGAGCAAATGTAAATCAAGAAGTCAAAACCGTTCGTGCAAACACACCCCTAAACTAAATACACAGGCAAATGTGTATAAACTTCAGTCAGATAGGTATTTCTCTGAAAAAAAAAATGTATCATTGCAGATAAATTTTAGACTCCTTCACAGTAACACCCTGGTAGAGATTTTCAAACCCTAGAGAAATACATTATAGCTAGACTATTTAAATCCACAAAATAAAAGGGCTACAAATGGGTTTTGAGAAAAGCTCAGAGAAATGCGCCATTTTGGATTGACTTTTAAAAATTTCTCCAAGAATCATGCCGCATGTAGTGTAGATATTTTAAATTTCAGAGAGATACGCCTAGTGAATTGTTTCAAAGGAAGCATACGGTTAAAATAGCTAATTTCCCCCTGCTGATCTGATTTAAAAACCAATCTATAACTATAGTTCTTTTTTTTTAAGCAAACACCACGCTTACAACTTTTGAAAACAAAAGTGCAGTCAAAGCTTTGTTTTCTAACCAAGCAAACAGACCTGCTGGGGAAAGTCACTTAGAGATGCAAAACAGAAACAAACAGAGATTAAATCACTGTGGAAGAGACACCCAAGGCCCGGGACAGCGGGCAGCCCGTAGCTCCGCGGCCACTCGGGATTGGGACCCCGTGAACCGCAACGGCTTCGAGACCGAGACCGGACGGTCTGGAAACGGCCACGGCCGAAGTCGCCCAATCGAGGGCCCAGCTCAAGCTTTTGGGTTTAAAAAAAGGCAGGCGGAGATTGTAGAGTCGGTCTGGAAGCCGCCCTGGCTGGACCCCTGGTGGCTCTGAGCTAGGGCGTCCACGTGGGCCGGGATCCCTCCAGCGGGGTTCCTCCGGCCCTGCCCCGAGTCAGGCCGCGCCTCCTGGCCGGCTCGCTCCCGCAGTCCCGGGGCGCTCCGTTTTGCTGAGCCCTCGCTTCTAGTCTGTTCTGTGCACCCGCCCCTCCTCTCGGACCCTCTCCTCCATCGGCACCTCCTGGCCTGTCAAGGTGTCCGACCGGCCTGCGTCTCTCGGGGCACTTTGTCTCGCCTTCCCCTCCATTCCCTTCTCCATCTGCTGCTTGCCCTGCGCCCCAGCGGCTCGCCAGAGACCTGTTGGGGAAAACTCAACTTTTTTTTTTTTTTTTCCTCGCGCGTGCTATTTGCTCCTTTTGCACAGGGGCTGTCAGTCCCACTCTGGGCTTGGCGTGTGGAGACTGCTTGGAAGTGGCTTCGTGTGTGCGTGCGAGCGTGTGTGTAAATTTCCGCGTTCATCGTCAGGTCGAGACCGGGGAAAAAGAAAGCTCCTGAATGCCGAGGCGCAGAGGGGACCCGGCCGAGCGCCAAGCTGCTGGGTGCGCGCCGCCGAGGCTGGGTGCACGCCGCGGGGAGCCGCGCTTACCTGGCAGATCCGTGTCGGACGACTCGCTGGCGGAGTTCTCCAGCGGCTCCCGGGGGTCGGCGGCGCGGGCCAGGTGGAAGCTGGGCCCCATGTCGTGCGGCGGCGGCGGAGGTGGCCGCAGCCCCTCAGGCAGCCTCTCCAGGCTCATGCCTCCCTTGAAGGCGTCCATGGAGGTGGGGACCGCAGCGGGCGCTCCAGGGGCCGGGGCTGGGCGCGCCCGGCCGCCCCGGCTGCGACCTGTTGGGGACAAGAGCGC
>CABHPP010122182.1:16257-36960 GCA_902168425.1 Peromyscus attwateri | reverse complement strand
GCTCGGAACTGTCATCCCTGCTGCAGGTGAGGAATTTGACCACAGTCACATAGTAAGTGGGAAGGATCAGGATTCAACCTCTGACGATGACTTTTCAAGGCACAGGCTCTTGACTGTTAGCGCTACTCTATGTCTTGTACAGTATGCTAGGGTCTGAGTTACAGAAGTACATCAGACAGCCCTCTGAGAGGTCACATCCTGGGAAGCAGATGGACCTGCAAATAGGCCCCGGGACAGACTGACAGCTGAGGATGACCAGGTCCTACTTTGCGTGCCTGCCTGTAGTCACAACAGCTTCAAGAAGAGTAGGTAGGAATTAGCATGAAATATTAAAGCTGTGCTTGCCAGCATGGTGGACTCATCATGCTATGTACTGTCTTAGGTACAAAGGAGGGAAACAATTCTTGGACGGTTTTTTTGTTTTTTTTTTTTTTCTTTTTTCATTAGTTCAGGGTCTTGTTATGTGGAACAGGCTGGCATCCAGGTCAAAATCCTCCTGCCTCTGCCTCCCAAGTCCTGGGATTGCAGGTGAACTGCCGTGTTGAGCTGAGGTTGATTTTGAAGACGCTCTCAGACAGAACAAGATGTGAAGGAGACCTGTCAGCTGACTCCAGTGTGCCGGGCTGTGACCAGGTTCCTGGCAACAGCCACATCCCCTCATTTCTTCATCAAGTAGAATAGATTCCTGAATCAGCTGGAATCTTCAACAGCTGTACCAGCTCTTCACATGATTTTTAAGACTTTACCTGTCTAGCATACTTGGCAGTTAAAACTAGTTGGCCTTCTTAGAAACAAAACAATTTATTCTTTGAGAATTTCACACTAGGTATTTTGCTTCTTTGTTTAAGGAGGAAGCATTTATTTTGAATCACTTGGTATGCTTTGTGCTGATACTGCTTTCCTGCATAAAGTAGCTCAGCAGAAATTATGATGTTTTTAAGTCCCAGGTGAAGCACCGCCAAGGCCTGTTTCCTACTGTTAGCACGTCTGTGTCTGTGTAGGACCTTGTTCAAACCTTTCAGAGTGTCCGGCCCATGCCTGAGGACAGCTACAAAATGTGGCCCAACACTAAAACCTTAGGAGATTTTTTGTTGTTGTTGGTGGTTGGGTTTTGGGGGGAGGGGTTTACTAATTATGTGAGTCTCGGGTGTGACCTTTGTAGATGACAATGTCACATTGCAATGTCGTAAGTTTGGACATGCCTACAAGTTGTTTCTGGAGAATAGGCACTGTTCGCTGCTTGCTGTTTCTGGGAGTATATTAGACATAACTGTTGTGTATGCTAGACACAGACTGCCTACAGAACCACTGTGCAGCTGAACTGAATAGACAAGAGGGTGAGAGCACCAGAACCAGAGGAGAGAAGGCGGCTATTTCCTGCCTCCCTCGAATACCACTTTTTGTTTCCTTAAAATCTGCTGTGATACATGCAGAGTAGCCTAAGACTCTTTTGAAGCAACTGTTTACATTGTTGTCAAATGATCTCTAGGACTCATACTAGAGCCCAGGATAGACTCATTCCGGTGATCCCCCTGCGTGGCCTCTGGAGTGGTAGGATTACAGGCAAGTGCCCCTTGCTCTCTAGATGTTTCTCATTTCTGTTAAACAACAGCCTCCCACCAGCCCTCCCACCTGGCAACCACTGTTCTACTTTCTGTCTCAGCATGTTTGGCTGTTGTAGGAACCTCTTTTAAGAGGTTTACACAGCAGTTCACAGTGGGCTTATTTCACTAAACATAATTGTTTGTGTGTGTGTGTGTGTGTGTGTGTGTGTGTGTGTGTGTGAGAGAGAGAGAGAGAGAGAGAGAGAGAGAGAGAGAGAGAGAGAGAGAGAGAATTTAACTCTGTAGGCTAGGCTGCCCTAAAACTGCCCCAACTTGTGATTTTCCTGTCTCCAGCTCCTGGATGCTGGGAATACAAACAGCTCTATTTTTAAGGCTAATATTGCATTGGATGTACATTGTTAAAACAGTCTGCTTGGCTGGGCAGTGGTGGCGTACACCTTTAATCCCAGCAATCCAGAGGCAGAGGCAATCAGATGTTCTAGGCCAGCCTGGTCTACGAAGTGAGTTCCAGGACAGTCAGGGCTACACAGAGAAACCCTGTCTCAAAAGACAAAACAAAACAAAACAACATGTTGCATGTATATGTGTGCTTTGCCCGTATGTATGCCTGTGCAACACATGTGTGCCTGATGCCCTTGGAGGTCAGAAGAGGATATTGGATACCCTGGAACTGGGGTTATGGATAGTTGTGAGCTGTTATGGGGGTTGCTGGGAACCAAACCTGGGCCCTCTGCAAGAGGAGCAGATGCTTTTAACAGCTGAGGCCTCCCTCCAGCCCCTTCCCTATGTGTTGGGTATTTTAGTCATGAAGTTTCATATTTTAAGTATGAATCTAATAAAATGGGGGGGGGAACAGGCTTACAAAACATGTCCAAAAGACAACATAAGAGATAAGCCACAAAACCAAAGTGCAAGTGGCCCTTGTCTACATCTGCCCCCAAAGGCAGACCACACTGAGGCCTGAAGGGGGCGTTAGTCTCCAGTCTCTTCAAGATCACACATTTTGGGTTTCTTTGTTTGTTTTGAGACAGGGTTTCTGTATGTGGCCCTGGATGTCTTGGAACTGGCTCTGCAGACCAGGCTGGCCTCAAGAGATCTGCCTGCCTCTACCTCCAGAGTGCTGGAATTAAAGGCGTGGGTCACCACCACCTGGCCTGTTTTCTTTTTTAAAATAATTTTTTAAAGACTTCTTAAAAAATGTATGTGTATATATATGTATGTATATGTACCTGTGTGAGATTTATGTGTACCTCTGCAGGGGCCAGAGATCATCATAACTGATGTAGAGACAGGGTCCTCTGCAAAGCCTCGAGTGCTCGTAACTGCTGAGCTAACTCTCCACCCTCCCTTCTGCTTTCTTTTTAAGGTTTTTTTTAACAGTGAAGCCCAGGAGTCCTGTACGTCTGTCTTGCCTGCATCAAGGTTGCTCCTGCATACCTTGGCAGCAACTGTAGATTGTGGTTTTTCCACCTCACTCCTGTGCTTCTCAGCACAAGCTTTGACATATAGCCAAAGACCACAAATCACACTAAGAAGTTAGCCCACGGGCCTCCCAGGAAGCCTGCGGTGGTTTGATAAGAATGGCCTCCATAGGCTCATATATTTGAATGCTTAGTTACCAGGGGACTGGCACTATTTGAAAGGATTAGGAGGTGTGGCCGTGTTGGAGTAATGTCACTGGAGGTGGACTTTGAGGTTTCAGAAGCCCAAGCCAGGTCCAATGTCTTTCACTCTTCCTGTTGCCTGTGGATCTGATTTACAACTCCCAGCTACCTCTCCAGCACCATGCCTGCCTGCATTCCGCCATGCTTCCCGCCATGATGATAATGGACTTAACCTCTGGCACTGTAAGCAAGCCCCAGTTAAATGTTTTCTTTTATATGTGATGACATAGTCATGGTAACTCTTCACAGCAATAAACACTAAGACAAAGCCATAATGCCCATTGGCCTTTGAGACCCAGTTGGGGTTAGCTGCAGGTGCTGAATCCTGTTCTGGCTTCAGTGTGTCTTCTGGCCAGAAACCACATCTGGCCAGGTTAGGGTGGGGGATATGGAATAGGCTGGGTTCCGTGTGCTTGTGTGTGTGTGTGAATCTGTGATGGGGGAACACTGCCTCATGTTACCCTCCACACTGTTGCTTCCTCTGTTTGCAGGCTGTGTGTGATGGTTCCTGTTGGCTGTCAGCCTGCCTGACTCTGGAGTTAACTGAAAGACGGTTGGACACATAAGGGAGGGCTTTTCTCGATCAGGTCATTCAAAGAGGGAAGACCCAGCATCAAAGAGGGTGGGACCCTTGGGTGGCAGTCCAGATAGGAGATCCAAGGGAAAAGCTTGTGGACTGAGCAGCTACTGGGTTCTCTGCTTCTGCGGTGTGAAGACAGCCACTGTTGGATGAACCCAGGCCATATGTGTAAGCGATCTAATAAATGCCCTGCTCGTATATATTCATTCTATAGGTTCTGTTCCTCTGGAGAACTCTTGCACAGCTGTAAACTTAGTCTATATGACATCTAACTTTCACTCACCTTCTGGACTCCTAAACTTGAGCTGATTGAGAATGAAGACAAACTCTGACAGACGATAATCAACCTGAGGCTGGAGAGCTGACTCAGTGGTGGAGAGCACTGGCTGCTCGTCCAGGGGACTTCAGTTTGATTCTCCAGTGGCTCACAACCCTTTTAGGTTTTGTGCGGTCCTCTTCTGGCCTTAGGCACTGCGTGTACATGGTGCACAGATTTGCAGGCAAAACACCTATACTAACATAGACAAATCTCAAATACTCAAAATAACAAAACCCACACACATAGAACTTCCTAGTTAAGCTACTCATTATAGTCACTTGACTCCACTTAGCAGGTTACACCTCTGATGTGGTCAGCAAACACTCTGTAAGCTGGGTATGTATTCTACAGACACAAATCAAGTTTGCGTGGATTTAAGGATTACTGAAGTTCATGAGAGACCCACACATATCACACTCAAGAATGGGAGCGTGAGGATGGAAACTAACAGAAACAAGCATGTGACGCCTACAGTCAGGCAGGGTTAGTGACCTGATACTTTAATTTTCACAGCCTTGAAGATGGGCACTGCCTGCCTATGATCCTGACTTCTGGAGGCAAGAGGAATATGTCTTCAAGGTCAGCCAGCTTGGGTTACATAGTGAGGTCTTACCTAAAAAAATGACAGTAATGGATGAAAAATTAAAACAAGGAAGAACAGTTCTTGCTTTTGGTGGTTGTTGCAGCTTTTCATATAGGGAGAACGAGCAGGGAGTGGAGTTGGGTGGTACAGCAGGTTTCTGACATATGCGCGGCCCTGTGTTCCATTTCAGCATGCAAAGGAAAAAAGGCTGTTTAATCCATTCTAACCAAAGGCTGATTGCCCAGGGGTGGCCAGTATTCCAGCCTGAATCAATCTTGAAGTTTAATGGAGTCTAAAACCCACATGCCAGTGGGAGCCAGACAAGTAAAGGCAGCGGGCAGTTCAAGCCCGTGCAGGAGGGGAATGAGGACGCCAGGCAACCAGGCCTAACAGGCATTCATGGGACTTTCACATCGAAAATGCTAGAATTGGGTTAAAACCAAAAATACAAGGACAAACAAACTCAGAGTCAAATCTCAGCACAGGTTGCTAGTTCCAGAGTTAGCTACAGCGGAGGAACACTTCAATTAGAAAACATACTAGGCCTTGGAAAAGGGAGCCTGGGCAAGGAGCTGCAAGAGACCTGGTTCATCTGGTTAAGAAGGGATCTAGGAGCCGAGTGGTGGTGGCGCACACCTTTAATCCCAGTACTCAGGAGGCAGAGGCAGGCGGATCTCTGTGAGTTTGAGGCCAGCCTGGTCTACAGAGTGAGTTCCAGGGCAGCCAGGATTACACATAGAAACCCTGTCTTGAAACACCAAAGGTGAGGGTGGGGAAGAAGGGATCTGGGGAATAGCAGTCAGGAAGCCTGAGGACCATCTGTCAGGCCTGGTGTGCAGGCAAACAGCAGTGTGAGGCCAGTGGGCTCTGAGGGTGCCAGTTGGTATCCTGATACTAATCAGACAACCCCCTGCCTCAGAAACCAGAGCCCCGCCCTTCTCCCTCCACAGGCACAAAGAGCAAGGCCTATCACTGCTACTGCGCTGCTCCACCTATAAACATCTGAGAGACTGACAGGGGTGGATGAGAAGGCTTTCATTTATAAAATAATGCAAATGCCACTTGACATTAGAAAACAGCTCCAATTTTTATTCATAAATTATCAAAACTGCAAAAGGAGATTTACAAGAGTGACAGGTCAGTAGCAAAACGGGTGGACAATGAAACGCATCAGACACACTTTGAGAAGTTTCAGAGAAGCAGACACCAGACAAGGCCTTTGTAGTCAGCCCTGGCTACATGCCAGCCTGTTTCACTTCTGTATCCTCAGTGAGCTCCCCCCACTGGCCTTTCTCTTTCCCAAGTTGCCAGGACTTGGCTTTGCATTCAAGAATTTTTTCCCTGTCTTTGTCTGGTTCCAGCCTGACGAGAACCACCTGTTAAGAGACAAAACAGAGTTTTAATGGAAGGAATTTATAATCTCCATAACCCCCGACAGTGGAGCCTCCCTTAGGTTCCTCCTGCCAGCCAACCTCAGGACCTCAGATTCCCAGAGGCTCCTACAAGACATTTATGCAGTTCAGTAATGTGTTGGTTATGGCTGAAAATTGTTCTTACATTCGTGGCTGGCAATATACACTGCTTAGAAAAAAATCTGGATTCTCACTAGCTACTGGGTAATAATGCAGGAACTATGAAGACAGGACCCTAACTAACCACTCGGGTTTACGGATCTGAAACTCAGAGAAGAAAACCCCTCCAGCAGTGTAAAATCAGAGTTCAAAGGTGAACAGCACATCTTACCTGGGTGAAGATGCCCAGGAAGAGAGCTTTGCCCTTTTCTCTCAGGACTTTTTCTAACGGACAAGTGATGCTTAGAATGCTTGAGTCCTCTTGCCACTAGCTTGGGGATACATCATGAAGAAGGGCAACAGAGAAGAGCAGTGGTTCTCAACCTCCCTAACGCTGCGACCCTTTAATACAGTTCCTCATGTTATGGTGACCCCCAACCATACAATGATTTGTTGCTACTTCATAACTGTAATTTTGGTACTGTTATGAATCGTAATATAAATATCTGATATGCAGGATATCTGCTTTATGACCCTGTTGCAACCCACAGGTTGAGAACCAATACTCTAGATTCTTGTTGAGGCCACTAAGCCTGCCTGGCCTACCTCTAGGCCTTAACGACTCCCACCTACGCAGACAGTCTGGACAGGCCAGCGCTCAGCCCGGGAACCCTACCTTGCTGGGGTGGATGCTCACGCAGACAGTTGTGCTGTTAGTCGTCTCACGCTGTCCCTGCTTGATGTAGCTGACATACTGAGTTCTGTACACTTGGACTATCCTGCTGACCTGCTGACCCTTGTAGTGTCCTCAAACCACCTAGGACAGCACAGCACATGGAGGAAGCTGTCAGGAACACATGGGCTAAACATACAAACTTCTGAACAAAACCAGACTTGGCCGTCAGAGCTGGCTATTTTTGTGCTATATAAATGTCTTATGGTTGGTTGTGTGGAGATTCTTCACCTTTATTTATTTACTTAAGGAGGAAGAAAAATCTTCCTCAGCCCGGGGTAGTCATTACAGAAGTAGTCTTGAGATTAACAAATATAGGGCAGGCGAGATGGCTCACCAAGTAAAGACCATTGCCACCAAGCCTGAGGACATGAGTTCGATCACTAGGACCCACAGAGTAGAGAGAACTCCCATGGGTTGTCCTCTGACCTCCACAAGTGCACTGTGTCACATAACACGAATAAATAAATAAACATTTTCAAAAGTAGGAGAATATAATCATTCTCTAAATGAAGACAGAAGCCAGGGTTTTGCACATTAGGCAAGTTCTACCACCAAGCCACATTCTAGCTTTCAACACCTGACAGAAAATGGTGTCAAGAAATTTTTTTTTTGTTTTGTTTTGTTTTTGTTTTTTCTTTCGAGACAGGGTTTCTCTGTGTAGCTTTGCGCCTTTCCTGGAGCTCACTTGGTAGCCCAGGCTGGCCTCGAACTCACAGAGATCCGCCTGCCTCTGCCTCCCGAGTGCTGGGATTAAAGGCGTGCGCCACCAACGCCCGGCCGTCAAGAAAATTTTATAGCTGGTCGGTGGTAGTGGCGGCGGCAGCGGCGGCGGCAGCAGCAGCAGCAGCAGCAGTGCACACATGCCTTTAATCCCAGTATTTGGGAGGCAGAGGCAGGAGGATCTCTGAGTATGAGGCCAGCCTGGTCTACAGAGTGAGTTCCAGGACAGCCAGGACTACACACAGAGAAACCCTGCCTCGAAAAATAAAAAGAAAAGAAAAGAAAATTTCCAAAGACTATCATGCAACCATTTGAAACCCTCAACTTTAAAGCTATATTGTGGGCCTGGGGATGCAAGAGCACTTGCCTAGTGTGTACAAGGCCCTGGGTTCAAACCTAGCACCACAAACACAAAACTAACCTGTGGCTGGGAGTGGAGTCAGTGGTGGAGGATGTGCTTAGTATGCACAGGCCTGGCACTGCATCCACAGGTCTAGCACAGTAGCACCTGCCTGTAATTCCAGCACTCAGGAATCAAGGTCATCCTCCACTCCATGCTTTGTATCATTTAGCTTGAGTTTCAGTTTCTTCATGTCTAAAAGAAAACACAATTCACACCTCATATGTACTTTTTAAAACTCCTTTATCCTACCTATCCTATTCATCTAGTTCATAGACTTTTTTTCCCTAGTCAACAAGTATTAATTGAGCCCTGCTGGGAGCCAGGCTCTGGACCAAGAGACCCAGTAACAAGCCGGACCACTCTCTGGTACATGGACCTTAAGAGTGAGAGGCAATAAGCAGCTCACAAGTAAATACACAAATGTCATCGCTGATCAGGAAAGGAGACAGGAGAAGTGACTCAACTAATACAAACGGCTTTTGTCACAATAGGACGACAGGTGTTGGGATTACAGGGAGATGACCCTACTCCGTGAGGACTACGAGGGTCACTAAGGAAAATGTAAGGACTCAAGACATCTGGTGAGATATGTCACTTACTGACATAGAAACTGAGAGGAAAATCAGATTTTAGAAGCAGTGTGAGTGTTAGGATCAAGACGGCTCTAGGGGTCTGAGCTTGTGTCTCAGTAGGCTTAAGGCCCCAGGTTCGCTCCCTACTACCACACTTAACAAACAACAACAACAAACAACCCCAGCCTTAGCTAAATAGTGACATCCTGTCTCAAATTAATTTCAAAAAGTGGGGAGTTGCTATCACAGAACACACACTGAAAGCTTGGAGCGAATACTAAACAGGAGGGATGTTAGACCAGACCCAGGCCTTGATGAACTCCAGGAGTTAGGTAGGGATCAGAGGGGAAAAAACAACCAGAAGAGGAGTCTGGGAAGTTGCAAGCCACTGCAAGCATGAACTCAACTATGGTGGTGACACCTGTTAATAAATGTGGCCACTGTATTGAGCCACATAGGTGCTCTCAGCTCAAAGCAGATTTTATAAGGCTGCAGGGGTGAGACTGGAGGCCATCCACAAGTGAATGGGAGCACAGTTGTAGGCAACTCTTTTTTTGGGGGGGGGGGGGCCCACACAAGTCTCACTATGTAGTCCAGGCTTCCTCAGTCCTGTTCACAGCTAATGTTCAGAACAACGAATGCCTGCTAAGTGCATAGTACTCCTTCCAGCAACCAATCTAATCTCTAATTTCATCCCCCACAGTCCGGTTACACCCTATGCTCCAGTCACTGGGAACACATGGTCTGATAGTTCTGCACCTCTGACTTGCTGCTACCAACTCATTTTCCCTGTCGCACCCTGTATCGTTACATGGTCGACTCCCTCAGGTACCTGTCCACCAAGTCTGCTACACTCATGAGATACTGTAGCACTTTATCCTTCAAAGACCGGCTCAAGGACTCATCATGGGCTAGCTATACCTGGCAAACTACAGGCCGGCTAAATTGAGAAAGCAGATGTTTGCAGTCTTGGCATATTATTACTATTATCAAGGAATCGAATGCACTGAAGTGGCCTTGCTGAGGCCTTGGGGTACGTGACTACTCTGGGATTTCATGCTAAGGGAGCAACTGAGCCATACGCCCCTGGGTAACTAGAACCCGAGGACTCCTGGATGTACCTGGATCTCATCGTCCTTGCGGGCGGGCACGGAGCGGACGTTGTACTTCTGCCCGCAGTTCTTTGGACAGTCGGGAAGCACGTGAGAGGGGACATTTAAGAGGCTTATGCTGCGGTCCGAGGTCACCAAGAGGTGGAACTTCCCGGTGATCGCCTGTTAAGAGCACAGGACGTAGGAAAGAGCCAGGTCTCTATCCAAGAAGGGGTCGTAGGAAAACCACTCTCCCACCAGTTCCGGCTCCGGTGCAGTGAGCGCAGGGCTGGATGTGACGTTTCCCGCTGCGCAGTCGCAGAAGGTATGCGAGTCTCCGCTTCCTGCTGCAGGAAAGCGGGACAGCGCCCCCTGCGGCTAGAGTCGGGTCTCGGCGTTGGTCCCTCCCAGCAGTAGAGCGGCCAGGGCAGCAGGCTGGAACCCCTAAGTCTTAGGGCCTAAGAGGTGGGACCGCTTTGTAGGGCCTGCAACAGAAACTCATCGATGCTTCTCTGGCTTCAGTTTCCGGTTTTGTACTTGGGGCCGAATCCAGGCTTTTAGGACCTTTTCTAGCCTGGCCTGGTGTCTCATTCCTATCATTCCAGTACTGGAGAGGAGGAGCCCAGGCCATCGAAAGTTCAAAGCTAGCCTAGACTATATGAGACCCTCTCTCAAAAACAAAACAGTTAGGATCTATTCTTTTGGGTAGACAGACAGGCATTAGCCGACTCGGAGGCCACTGAGGATGGGCTTTCCCTTCAGATCAGCTCGGCCTGCCATATCTTGTTTCCTTCGTAACACACTAATTTTAAGGAAGGGAAGCGCCACAAATTGCCCCTCCTTAAGGTTTGCCCGCTAAAATGTCGACCTTGCTTGCCATGATAGTTCTTCACCCCCTCCCCCCCATACCCCACAAGCTGCTTTCAGACCTCCACTGCCCAGCCTGTCTATATTCTTGGACTCTTTCTTGGATTCTTCTGTCTCTTTCCTCCTGGTAGCAGCCGAGATTTACAGCTTGCCTGCCCTATTAGTTTCTCTACAATTCCCATGAGATGGTTCTCAAAACTTCATTCTGAGTCCATTATTTTTTTAATCAGTAAGACTAAAACCCACTCCCTGTTTCCCGATAACACATCTATCACTGAGCCACATGCAGTCCCAATTCCTTGCTGATGTCCTTTTAGTTTCTCACCATTCTCAAACATGCCACCCTCACCCCCATTGCCCTCAACAAAGGAGTCTGTAGTAGTTATTCATTAAGCAGCACTGTTTACCATATGAGAGAAGCCACAAGGCACAACAAAACCCACTATAAGAGTTTATTAAGGGAAGGGAATAGAAAAGATGTGCATAGGTCTATGGAATGAGCATGGAGGAAAAGAGAGAAGGAATAGGTGGATCCCACTTTTATAGGTCCCCCGCCCCACGTGCATATGGGTTTACAGCTATGTTGTGCATGTGCGCAGTCATGTGCTGGGGGAGTGGCTAGGAATTCTAACAGAAGTCACATGGGTATGTATGTACTGCACAGTTGTTCTCAGCATCCTGGTTACAGCACATCCATCCATGGATATTCAAGTCCATTCCATCATAATGCTTGATTTAACCCATGCATGTCCTCCTGCAACTTAATTGTGTCTAGATATAACATCTAGTACAATGTAAAGGCTGTATGAATTCTTATACTGTATTGCTTAGGAAATGAAAAGAAAAAATCTGTACATGTTCAATATAGATGAATAATTTTTTTGTCTAAATATTTTCCACCTGTGTCTGGTTCAATTTGTGTGAACTCTGCCCACGTGGCAGACTGATTGTACATTGTCCACATTCTTTAAACAGCATGACACACCATTCAAAAGCCATCTGACTGACTTCTTCAGAATTACTAAGCTCAAAATGCAAAATTCTGGGCCCTACTACAATTCTATAAAAACACATGGTGGGGGCTGGAGAGATGGCTCAGCAGTTAAGAGCCCTGGCTGCTCTTCTAGAGGTCCTGAGTTCAATTCCCAGCAACCACATGGTGGCTTACAACCATCTACAGTGGGATCTGATGCCCTTTTCTGGCCTGCAGGCATACACGTAGAGCACTCATACATAAAAATATAAATAAATTTAAAAAATTTTTAAAAAATCACATGATGGGCTGGGCGGTGGTGGTGAACACCTTTAATCCCCACACTTGAGAGGCAGAGGCAGGCGGATCTCTGTGAGTTCGAGGTCAGCCTAGTTACAGTGGGAGATCCAGGACAGCCGGGGCTACACAGAGAAACCCTGTCTCAAAAAACAAAAACAAAACAAACACACAAAAACCCACATGGTGGAAGGTGAGAGTTATATCTGAATTGATTTAAATTAAACTAGAATTTAATTTGTTGGTGCTGGGGATTGAGTCCAGTGACTCAACACATTAAACACACACTCTACACTGACTTACACTTCCTGTCCCTCAAATCTGAACTTTTAAAAAAGCATTCTCTCACCTTCCAAAGGTTTTTGAGGAGTAGCAATGTTGTTGTTTTGTTTGTTTGTTTTTACACACACACACACACACACACACACACACACACACACCCCTGTTGTGTGTTTAGCTCTTGGATTATAAAGTCATAGCTGGTCCCAAGTGTGTCTTTCGTGCTGGATCTGGGAACTGCCTGCTTTATAGTCTTAATTTTCTGATCTGTAGAACAAGAATGCGAGAATTAAATGGGTTTCCTCGAGTGTTCAGAACAGTGCCTGGCACAAAGCAGGTATCAGTCTTCCTAAGAAGAGCAGGTGTGTGTGGCTCCCTCAGAATAATCCAAAGACAGCCTTTGCATTTGCTCTAATCTTCACATTTAGACTTTTCATGCTGGGGACTGGTGCTCTAATAGTGAGCTGTATCTTTGTCGTCTAACACTGAGCTATAGAGAGCTCACAAGAGTCCTAAAATTAATCTCAATGATGCAAACTGTCAGCTTTCTGTTTGATGAGAACATGTGCGATGCAACACGCTAGCGAGAGTGTGAAGTGTGCTTCCTTTACTTTTTTAACTGCTTGAGAGAGCTTTGGGAAAGATCCAGCTCACCATCGTGAGAGTCCGTGGCCACCCCCCCCCCCCCCCTCCGAGTCCTAGACCGGCCCCTCCCCGGCCAAGTAAGGAGCTTGGCTCCACCTCTGTTGGAAGATTGCGGGTAGCGCGGGCGCCACCTGCAGGTTGGTCAGATTAAGACACGCTGCTCATCCTCTGGGCATGAAGTCTTGGCCCTGGCTGTGCCATAGTCTGAGAAGGAAGCACCTGCCCTGTGAAGGCCCCCCTCCCTGAGCACTGTAGCTGCCGGCGAGGAGGGAAGGAAAAGGCTTCCAGCTTCCGCTGTTTTCGTGTTAGAAGACCGAAGTGCTTATTCTGTGTAAAGTATTATTCATTCATCATCTCTAGCCCTCCCATTCTTCCATTCACTGTACGTTTGCCGAACACCTACTTTGTGCCAGATGCTGGCTATGAGGTTGCAATGTTCACTTAACAGATGGAGACTCTAAGATGCAGAAAGGATGTCTTGCCCAATGCCGAAAAGCCACGTTCAGGCTGATCCTGTGCACATTCCTAGCTTATTAGAGCTGGTTATGGAAGTCCAACACGGGTATTACTGGACCTTTGGCTATTGCATGGTCCTGTTCAGGACTTTAGTCTAGAGGCCCCTTACTCAGTGTTGGAGATTTCTGGAGGAAGGCTCCACTTGGGCAAAGTATGCTACTGCAGTTAAAGATGTAGAGACCACAGTGACTTCAGTGCCATCCATTGTCACTGTGTCCGGGTTGCAAGGGTTTGGGAAAGGGTCATCAGTGACCTCAAACGAGTCCTGTGATTAACGGTGTGTGCCACCATGCCCAGTGTCTGTCAGTCACTTTCAGTGGAAACACAGGGGCAGGTGCCAGCATGACTGTGCCCAGAAAGGGTCAGAGTTCGTCTTCATAGCAATCCTGGAAGTTAGTTCATTCATTCACCGGCTCCCTTTCCACTCTTCTGCACATTGAAGTCATTCCCCACACATTTCCTCAAATGTTCATTCACTTATTGATTTATCTGGCACCTACATGAAGCCATGTACAGAGCATGATGGGAGATGTGGGGAGCACTTTAATTGTTATAATCTCAGTCTCTCACAGGTTGATATAAAGCAGCGGTTCTCAACCTGTGGGTCATGACCCCTTTGGCAAATTTCTCTCTCTCAAAAATATTTAGAGACAGGCGGTGGTGGCACATGCCTTTAATCCCAGCACTTGGGAGGCAGAGCCAGGCGGATCTCTGTGAGTTCGAGGCCAGCCTGGTGTACAAAGCGAGATCCAGGACAGGCACCAAAGCTACACAGAGAAACCCTGTCTCGAAAAACCAAAAAAGGGGTTGGGGATTTAGCTCAGTGGTAGAGTGCTTGCTTAGCAAGCGCAAGGCCCTGGGTTCAGTCCTCAGCTCCGAATTTAAAAAAAAAAAAAATTTACATTATGATTCCTAACAGTAGCAAAATTACAGTTAAGAAGTAGCAATGAAAATAACTTCATGGTTGGGGTCAGCACAATATGAGGAACTGTATTACAGGGTCTCAGCATTAGGAAAGTAGAGAATCACTGCTTTAAAGGGAAAAAAAGACAAAAGAGGAACACAGCAGACTCTCCTGCTCCGATCCTCCTCCTCCACTTCAGGCTTTCCCTTTTGACACAGCTCTGATGATCCTGGGGCTGAGGCAGACCCCCGTGTTTCCTCATAACCCTGTACTCAGGCAGTCTGAGTTGGAATTCCAACTGGACCACCTGCTAGCTGCGTGACTGGGATGCAATTACGCCTGCTTCTTCCTGGCATGCTGAGAATGCCCAATCCTCCCAATGATGGGTTAGAATGAAATGCATGACCTCATCAAGCAAAGCACTGGCAAGAAACAGCTGTGGGGAGGACAAGGGTCTTCAGAGAACGTTCTCTTTTACAAATATCCCCCCTCACATTTGCACGCTACCATATATATCTTCAGATAATGAACCTTCTAGAAGTGCACACCAGGCTTCTTTGATTGTTGTTTTGGTGCTGGGGGAGTAAGCCTAGGGCCTCCAACACTGAGCTACACCTCCAGCCCCAAAACCCGTTTTAAAATAATGTAAATTTTATTTATTATTATGTGTGTGTGCGAGGGTGGGGTGGGTATCATATGCCATGGCACGCATGTAGAAGCCAAAGGACAAACTTTGAGAACACTGTTCTCTCCTTCTATCTTTGCATGTTTTCTGGGATTGAACTCAGGTCATCAGGTACCTACTGAGCTAGCTTGCTGGCTCTTAAAGTATTTTTTTAATTACATTTATTTACTTGTGTGTGTATACACTCATGCATGATGTCCCGTGATACATGAGGGAGCTAATTCTCCTTCCATCGTGTAGGTCATCGGGCTTGGCAGGAAGCTTCTTTACCCGTTAAGCCATCCCCCGACAAGTTTCTTCTTAAAAAGGGATTCAAAACTCTAATGGCCCGCCATTGTTTCTGGCAAATAAGAACACCTTCCTATGATATGGGGAAATAAAACCTAACTGTCCCTCCTTATTTTGAGCCCCATTGCTACATTTCACTTCTTCCCAGGCTTCCGCCGTGATGTGCCACCCACTGCTCAAGCACTTGAATTTTCCCCCTTGTGATGCACCTCCACCACGGCCTATGATTCAGCTCTCTATGGGTCTACTCTGCATCCCTCATCTACATTTGGGTAGAGATCATCAAAAAGGAGAAATCATAAGAATAGCAACTTATCCCTCAATGTTGCATGTCAACTTCAGAAACCTCTGCCAATCTATTAATCCTGTAACCAGGAGTCCATGGAGGAAGACAGTCCACTTGGTGTTCTGCTTCCCAGACATGTGGCACCCCCAGGTGGGTCTCCCAAAATTTCTGGTAATGCTAGTGCTTGAGAAAGAACAGGAAATGACTCTTGTTTTTATCACTTTAGCAAAACTAGGGGCCTTACGGGTGAGTGGACTGCCAGTCTGCATCACCTGTGGGCCCTCAGAATATCAAAATCCCTTCTTCCCAGGATGATCCCTTCCTAAGGTGCCCATAGTTAAAAAGCTCTCTTTCTAGAAGCTTCCATAACCCTCTACAGACACAATCTAGTTGGGATAAAGCCAACTAGAATATTGAAGGTCAATGGTTTGTAACTGTTCTGTATCCTGCAAGATTCTCTTGGTATTCAACAGATCTTTTCTTCAGCATTTTCTTCTTCTTTTTCTCCTCCTCCTCTTCTTCTTTTTATTTATTTATTTTTATTTTATTTTATTTTATTTTTTTGAGACAGAGTTTCTCTATACAGTCATGGCTGTCCTGGAACTCGCTCTGTAGACCAAGCTGGCCTTGAACTCAGAGCTCCACCTGCCTCTGCTTCCCCAGTGCTGGGACTACTGCCTGTTTGTCTTTAGCATTTTAAACCTCTGTCCTGTAGAATGAAATTTTACTCTCAGTCCCACCCAGCCTCTCGGCCATCCAGCCACAACCAAGGCAGAGAGAGCCACAGCAATATTTCTGAAAAGCAGCCTTTTAATAATCTATTTGAACCCAGTGAGTGGGAAAGAATCAAAACATATGTCCCTCTGAGAATACCGTTACAAGAATAACAGGCCAGAGGCGTCTCTTCCATGGGAAACCGACATCCCCTGTGTCCTCAAAAAAGTGGGATTTCAACTCATATGCATGCCACATATTTTCCCGCCCTGTCCCACCCTGCCCCACCCTCCACAGGTGACAGATTTACACACCAAAGGGACTGGTTTCTGTAACTGGGGAACAGAATGTTTAAAAAAAGAAAAGAAATCCATCCAAGTGGCCAGACACCAGAAATAAATCAGGGGCGGTTTACATACACAACAACAGTCAACTCATATAAAAAGGGAACTTTTTCGAATTGGAATTCAGAGGCAAAAATTACAAATGGCAGAGAATCCAGCTACCCATAAGAGATTACGTAAGAAAAACAAAACAAAAAAAAAACTTCCTACTGGAGGCTCCCCTTCATTACAAAAGTATGCAAGCAGTCTCTTATAAATGCAGCCCAGGCATGTGGCTCTCTCTGGACATGAGAGCATAGCTAAAATTCTCCGCATGGAATTCATGCCTGGACCACCGCCCCTCCCTTTAGGACAAAAAGAGGAGGATGAGAGGGTAACAGGGAAGGGATCCACCTCAGGGGGAAGTGGAGGAGACACTGGAGCCCCCCAGGGGCTGGGAACGAATTGGTATGTGCTCGGCTAATAGGGGATCTCAATGGCAAGTGGGTCCCAAATGCTGGGCACCCTTGGGGGCCTACAAGGTAGAGGTGCAAAGAGAAGAAGCTGGTCTGCTTCGTTCCTCCAGCTAAGGCCTTGGGACCAAAGGTGGATGTCAAGACAAGATCAGTGGTGGTTTGCAGGGAAGGCTGCTTCTGGATTGAACAGACGTGCACAGACTGTGTGCCTTATGTGGTCCTCCAAGGATAACCTTCCAGTCACATGGTCCTAACCCTTGGCACTGCAGAATGTAAGGGTGTATGTCGGGGGAACTTTGCAGTGGGAACCAGCCCCGTCACCAAGAAATGCTATTGCCACATAGCACAGCGGCTGAGGCACATTGGTGGGGATTCAGAAGAGCAAAGACAAGAGAGGAAGGGGCACCCGTGAGCTGCCTCAGGACTGGTGGGCAAATCCGAGTCTCCACCATTCTGCCAAACAATTGGGCATCTGCTTTCTAGAAGGAGGCCGGGGTGGAGCAAGGGCTAATACCTGGGCTCTAGGTTGGGCATGAAGCCATGGGGCAGAAGCAAGTCCCAGCTACAGTGCCGTGTCTAGGGGCTTGCCTGCCAAGTACCATTCCAGGTTGAAAGCGCCAGGCAGCAGTACCTTTGGGCAACCTGGTCCGAAGGCTGGAGAGCTCAGGTTGGCTGCTAGGGGAGAAATCGAGCTGTTAGTGTGTCCAAATGGTGGGGCTTAAAGATTGTCAAAACCTGGCTGAGAGCTGCTCTGTGAGGACTCTGGGCTATTCCCTACCAGAGAAAAGACTACAGCCTTCCCACGAGGGGTCACTAGCATCCCTGGAGTACCTCTCCATGCCTCACTCTGGTCTTGGGGCTCTGTGGGGAAAGGAACACCAAGACTCCAGGCAGTGTAAATTTATCTAAAACATGGGGAAAGAGGTAGCTGCAGAACCTTGTGCCACCCATCACCACCACCACCCTCCTCCCACACACACTGGGCCAAAGAAGGCAGAAGGAGATGGGGCGCTGGAGGTGGACTAGCAGGGTCCCTGGTCCTCAGTCGCTGGGCCGGGCAGGATGTCAGTGGATTTTGCCTAGCTGGATCTTCTTCCACGCTTCGGAGGCTGTGAAGATGCAGGAGTCCAGAATGCCAGCGACAGTGAAGGTCCCACCAATGATGGCACAGATCTGCAAGAGGGGAGAGAAGGGAGTGTGTCAGAGATCAGGGCCGAAGAGGCACCAGGCTGGCACTCTCCTGCATCACAAGAGGGTGAGCTCACTCATAAGGACACATTACCCGTGGTACCCATTTTGTTTGCAATCTCGTCACCGACAGTATTCAGGGCTCAAAGAAAACCACTTATCACCTGTATGGGTTCCTTTAGTTCCCAGATGAACTCTCTGAATGAGGAAGGGATTTATTAACCCATTTTACAGATGAGGAAAGTGAGCCTTGCCTGGGTCACTTCCCAAAGTTCACCAAGTAAACACCCGTGATTCGAACTCAGGTCTGTCTTGACCTTGGTGCCTGTAGTATTAACCTCTACTCTAGGTTTCTCAGCTACATATGATCCTATTTTCAGATAAAAGATGGAGGGTCTGAAATGTGATGCCTCTAACCCCAGGTCTTATAATATGCAGGTCACCTGGGACTGGAGTCTGGGTCTGACAGATCCACAGTGTCTGCCTGTGACTGACTAGGAAAAATGGCCAGAATGCTTAGGACTGGAAACACTCCTACTCTTTGGAGCTGGCCTTCCTTGGGCAGCCAGGAAGTAAGCAAACACACTCCAAACAGCAAGGTCACGACCACAGAAAGTACCACCAAAGAGGCTTCTAGTGGCACTCCTGACATTTGAATCCAGACACTTCTTCATCCTAGCAGGTTGTCCCTTGCACTGGCGGGTGTCCGAGCTGTACCCTTCCTCCTATTGTCACCAAACATTGCTCAAGGTCGCCTGGAGGTGAGAATTACCCTTGCTGAGGGTGGCTGTGGGAGGATCAGTGTGGAGGTCCATCCGTCAGAACGCTCCGCAGCCACAGCACAGACCACAAAGAATCTCCAGGTGAACCATTTTTTATGTCCACGACAAACCAAAGAGCCGAAGCTCAGAGGTCTAAATCACTTGGCTGGTGCCACAGCCATCGGCTGAACTGGGGTTCAAAATGTTAGAGCTTGTGCTATTTATTTACTCACTTTTGTTTTGAGACAGGGACTCATGTAGCCCAGGCTAACTCATATAGCTGAGGATGACCTTGAACTTCTGATTCTCCTGTCTCTGTCTCCCAAGTGCTGATATTACAGGTATGTACCACCACCACCACCACCACCACCACCACCACCACCGGACTGAGTCTTTGCTCTTAACTTGACAAATTCCTGCTTCTTCAGCAAGAAATGCCTCCAGGTAAATGAATAGCATACAGCCTTTGATTTATGTTGGGGCACAAAGGTCCTTTGCTCACTAAATACTAGGGAACCAGGAATGTTAAACACACAGAGGCCTCTTCTCAATGGAGGAGACAAAATACCTGTTTCCCATCCAGAAGGCTGGGAGTGGATATTGTTAATGACCTGGTGACCTTTTTGCTATTAGTGGCTGCAGACCTCATCCACCTTTTGCTATAGAGGGAGACCTCACTCAAATCCCATTGAACGCTTATCCCAGGCTCTTATCCCTCCCTAGACTGTTGCACTGGAATGGAAATAATTATTGCCTGGAAAACTTTTCCTCAGATTGTACTGTTTTAAATATGGGGACAACGAGCCTCCCGGCAGCAGACTCTCCGAAGTCTGATCCAGGTTGACGAGGTCAGTCTGCACTGGGTTTTCACTCTCGTCTCTTTTTGGCTCTGCTTCCCGGTCTGACGACGCAGGGTCCCCTCAGATTTGGATGGTTTGACATAGGACTGTCCAACGTCACGACTGTGGTGCCAAGGCTTGCCCACAACCACTTTTCTCACCTTCAGTACAATGTCCAGTAAACTGAAGGACACATTTCATGGTAAAACAGACCTCCTGCTAGGTGACTTTGGCCCACTATAGGTGTGATGGCTATTCTTGGTTGTCAACTTGACTGCATCTGGAATTGATTAAAAGCCCAAGCAGCTGGGTACACCTACAAGGGATTTTTTTTCCTAATTAAATAATTTGAAGTGGGAAGACCCCATTTAATCTGGATCTTTTGAGGTGGGAAGATTACCTTTCATCTAGACCACATCTTCTGCTGGAAGTCTAAATAAAGGACAAGGAAGAAGGAAATGCTCTTTGCCTGCTTGCTCTCACTCTTGCTGGCAAGTCCATTCCTTCACTGGCATTAACATCTACTTCTCTAGGCAGGATTCTGGCATATACTGAAGACCAGCTAAGACACCCAGCCTTGTGGACTGAACAACTACTGGACTCTTGGACTTGCTGTAGGTAGCAGCCATTGTTGGCCTAGCTCAGTGGTTCTCAACCTTTCCAGTGCTGTGACCCTTTAATACAGTTCCTCATGTTGTGGTGACCCCAATCATAAAATTGTTTTGTTGCTACTCCATAACTGTAGTTTTACTACTGTCATGAATTGTAATGTAATATATATGATATGTAGGATATCTTCTGATATGCACCCCAAAGGGGGTTGTGACCCACAGATTGAGAACCACTGCTCTAGCTGGACCATAGCCTGTAGGCCATTCTAATATATATATATATATATATATATATATATATATATAT
>CABHPP010122182.1:1936-16157 GCA_902168425.1 Peromyscus attwateri | reverse complement strand
GTGAGTTTGAGGCCAGCCTGGTCTACAAAGCGAGATCCAGGACAGGCACCAAAACTACACAGAGAAACCCTGTCTTAAAAAACAAAAACAAGGGCTGGAGAGATGGCTCAGAGGTTAAGAGCACAGACTGCTCTTACAGAGGACCTGAGTTCAATTTCCAGCAACCACATGGTGGCTCACAACCATCTGTAATGAGATCTGGTGCCCTCTTCTGGCCTGCAGTCATACATGCTGTACACATAATAAATAAATCTTTAAAAAAAAAATCAGTTAAAAAATTATAAATACATTTGTATTCATTTTATTAGTTCTGTTCCTCTAGAGAACCCTAATAGGCTAATGTCAGTGGGCTAAGCCATGGTATTGGGTAGGTAAGGTGCATTACATTTATTTTAAAAGATCTTTTTGTGTATGTATAATGTGTATGTGTGCATTCATGTGTGTGAGTGTGGGCACACATGTGCCACCCAACTCATGTGAAGGTCAGAGGACAACCTTGGGTGTCAGTTCTCTTGTTTGAGACAGCATCTGGGCCCAAGAACTTCCAGTGGTTCTCTTGGCTCTGCTTCCCATTTCAACACAAGAGGTTTACAGATGTGTGTTACTCAGCCCGGGTTTCACGGGTTTCAGGGATTCGAACTTAGGGTCTCTTATTTGCAAGGCAATCACTTTACCTACTGAGCCATCTCTGAAGTCCATAAACATAAACACACACACACACACACACACACACACACACACACACGAGACAGGGTCTCTCTACATAGCTCTGGCTGTCCTGGAACTCACTATGTGGACCAGGCTGGCCTCAAACTCACAGAAATCCCCCTGCTTCTGCTTCTCCACTGTTAAGATTAAAGGCATGAGCCACCATGCCCAGCCCACTAAGTATATTTTTGATTTTGCTATTTTCAGCTTATGATGAAAATGTGGAAGGCAAGTCCAACATACATGGAAGAGCATCTGTACTAACAAGTTGTCAAAATTCCATTTGCAACTTAACCTGACTTAGGCTTTACACACACACACACAATTTATTTATTTATTTATTTTTGTTTTTTTTATTTATTTATTTTTTTATTTTTTTTTTTTTTTTTTGGTTTTTCGAGACAGGGTTTCTCTGTGTAGCTTTGCGCCTTTCCTGGAGCTCACTTGGTAGCCCAGGCTGGCCTCAAACTCACAGAGATCCGCCTGCCTCTGCCTCCCGAGTGCTGGGATTAAAGGTGTGCGCCACCAACGCCCGGCACATATATATATAATTTATTAAGTTATTTTTTTGAGACATGGTTTCTCTGCATAGCCCTGGCTCTCCTGGAACTCAGTATGTAGACTAAGCTGGCTTCAAACTCACAGAGATCTGCCTGCTTCTGCCTCCCAGGTGCTGGGATTAAAGGTACACATGCTTTTTAATGTTGACTACTATTCTTACACTGAAGCACAGCTCTGGATTGGCATCTGTGGACAGACATCCATTGAAATGTAACTGTCACAGGACTCTGGGTGGCAGTGGTGCATTCATGGACCATTTGATGCTAAGGAGTGGGAAGCCAGAAGCCAGTGAGGGTGAGAGAAGGGCATAGCACACTGGCCTCTATCTTTTATACCGTGTTTTCCTGAGACGGCTAAGCAGAGGTGTGCGAGGTTTAAGACAGAGCAGGTCTGTGTGGATGGCCTGTAAGGAGAGCGGCTGGCATTCCAGTAATAACAGCCCGAGAAACCCGAGCAGCCCCCCCAGGGAGCTGAGAGGATGGGGACGCTGGGAGGATTATGATGAAGTGTTTTAAACAGGCCAGGCCTCTCCCCACCGGCCTCAGTGCATGACGCAGGGGCACTTTTCAGGGAAGATGACGGCAGGGGAGCTGGTTTATTTCAGTAGAGTGGATCAGATGATGGCAGATTTTATACCACAAAATGCTTTTAGAGCTTGGAGCGGAGGGTAGGAAAATGTGACTTAAGTGCAATGGAGCAAAAAATAAAAAATAGCCCCTCCATCTGCCTTCATCCACACATAACTTGAAGCCTGGATTCCTATGACTCACACACACCTGGCACCCGTCTGAGGTCTTCTTTCATTGGGCTGGCCCAGGGAAGAGGGAGACATATGCACTGAGGCCCACCAGAAGATACAGCCTTTGGGGAAACTGAGGGAGCATGCAAGCTAAGCAACAGGCCCAGGTACAGGATAAGTTACTGTCAGCTTGAAGGCTAAGGGGGACGCTGCCCTGAGCGTCCCTGTGATCTGCTGATGTCACTCAACCCACGCATACATTACAATGTCTACTGAAGGGGGCGGACTTTGGTGGACTGCAAGAAAGAAAGGAATTCTGATACATTTGGGGGGCTTCTCTAGAGCTGAGAAGATTCCAATGGCCCACCCTTGCTTTCATTCCAGTGGTCCCTCATTCTCAGGGGATACATTACAAGACCCCCAGAGGTGCCTGGAACCAGATAGTTTCAAACTCAATACTTAATGTACACTTAAAATTAGGCACAATAAAGGCCGGGCGGTGGTGGCGCACGCCTTTAATCCCAGCACTCGGGAGGCAGAGCCAGGCGGATCTCTGTGAGTTCGAGGCCAGCCTGGGCTACCAAGTGAGTCCCAGGAAAGGCGCAAAGCTACACAGAGAAACCCTGTCTCGAAAAACCAAAAAAAAAAAAAAAAATTAGGCACAATAAAAGACTAATGATAATAAAATAAGAATACTATATTTAGTAATATTATTTAATGTCTTTGAACCACTTGTTTGTGAAAATACCGAAAGGAATTCTTTTCAGTATTTTCACATCATGGCTGACTATGAAAACAAGCCACAAGGACACTGTAGTAACCCATCTCCACCCTCAGTACCTACTAGAATGAGGTGGACTAGGGTTACAGGGACAACCAGGAGGCTTGAAGCATGGAGTGTCCTGGAGTTGACATACAAAGGGACATGGCAGCCACCAGCACCAGGGTGGTACCATTCTGGGACTCACCGGGGAAACTGTCAATTATGGTCATCCCTTGTCCTGAAAAGGTCAGGGCTCTTACATGGGAAATGAAGCCACCAGCTGCATGAGGGTGTGATGGCCCTTCACGGTGAGTTCCACAAGAGGGTGGCAGGAATACAGGCCTCACCACTGATAAGTCTTGAGCAGTATGGGAAAAACAAATGGACCAGTTGTGAGATGAAGCTTGAGGTGATGAAGGAAGGATGCTAAGAATGACCTGAACAGAGGGCAGGGCACTGGACACTCAGCATGCATCACTCTGATCTGCAGGGAGGAGCCCAAGATCAACCTAAATGAATAAATGTGTAGATAAAACAGAAGGTACCGTAGACACTAAACTACCAGCCTGTTGCTGGCAGCCTCTCTGGGAGTGCAGAGGTGAGGTGGGGAGGCATGTACCTCCTCACTGCAAGTGACCACGGCAGGCAGGAGGTGAGGACTGGGGAATCTATTAGGGCCTTTGCTGCTTGGAAAGCAGAGAGAACCCATCCTTGGGGCTTGGGCAGTGGCTGCCACGGAAGTGTCTTTCTGGGTCTCAGTTTTTCCATCTATAAAACCAGAAAAGCAGTCTTGTCCAATTGAGTCATTCTGCAGAGAACACCTGTAGAGTACCTGGAATTACGTGTTCAGTAAATGACACCTAATCTCATCTCTCAGTCTCCAGCCTTGTTGCTAAATGTGGCAATCTCTATACTTGAGACCCATTTTAATCAGAAAAAAGAGAGTAAAATACTACCAATTATTTACTTATTTTTAATTCATGTGTGTTAGTGTTTTGCCTGCATGTATGTCTGTGTGAAGGTATCGGATCCCTTGGAACTGGAGTTACAGACAGTTGGGAGCTGTCATGTGGCTGCTGGGAACTGAACTCTGGTCCTCTGGAAGAGCAGAAAGTGCTCTTAATCGCTGAGCCATCTCTCCAGACCCCCAATTATTTTTTGAGGCTTCCTGTCTCAATTCCTTCTCTTCCTGGCACTTTCAGAGGAAGACGAGTCAATCATGGAAGAACAGGACGCCAAGGTTCTCTGAAGACCCTGCAGCTGCCCAAGACTCATGTTGGCCATGGGGCCCCGGTAGTCAGCCCTGACCTTAACAGAGGTGGCTGATGCCCAGGAGGGCATGGCTTAGGGGCGTGTCTAGGAGCATTCATGATGAAGAGCCTCCCTCTGGGCCAGACTCCTTGGGTCAGATTCCCTTCACTTCTCTAGTCAGGGAGCCGCTGGTGTCTGGCTTGTGTCAACCCTAACGCTTGCTCTCTTATGTTCATGGCCAAGGGAGAGAAGACAGAAGTCACTGGTACAGAGCAGGTGTTCAAGACGCATTTGCTAAATAAGTAGACAGTGAGTGAACACAAGGATGAACAAGGAGTAGGGTTTGACCGAGCAAAGGAATGACGGGCCCCTTGTTCCGCTCTGAGCAGGTGTCTGGGAGCTGGTGCGAAGGTGGGTGGAGAGGTGGAGGCTCGCGAACCTCACCCACCCCATTGTGACTCCTTCAATCTCTGAGCCTGGGCAGTGCAGCCTGGGGCTGCGAGGTACTCAGTTGCCGAGGCCACCCTGGCCTTGGAGTCTGTAGAGCCAGGCTTAGGTCCTCCTGTTGCTGTGGCTGGCTGTCTGCCTCATAGTGTTTATGCCTCAGTTTCTTTGCTTTAAAAAACTGGAAGACTACTTCTTAAGACTAGTGTGTCATGGAATGAGCACCTGTGAGGCATGCACACCCCCCCAATGCCGATGACCTTGGCCCTTGCCTCCACCAGGCCTCAGGACAGAGGGACAACTAGGGTGAGGGGGCCTCCCTGTTGGGGGGGTGGTGGCTAGGGAGGAGAGCTGCTGAGCCAGGAAGGGACATGATGGCCAGCACCTGCCTCCCTACCCTGGTCAGCAGCTGCAGCCCCAGAAACATGAGCAGGACAACTCACTCACCTAGGCCCCAGTGTGTCCAAGAGAAGCAATCATGAGCTAGACATCACCATCAGCACTCCCCTTTTCTGACCCAACCCCTTCTTTCCCAGACCCTACGGCTTTCCAACCTTCCGTGGGGACCAGAATGAAACCAGCTTACTTGAATATTTCACTTTGCAATCAATTTTTAAATTACATTTACTTATATACACAGGGTCACGGTGCCCGTGTGGAGGTCAGAAGACAGTTTGTAGGAGGAGTCAGTTCTCTCCATCTACCACGTGGGGTCAAACTTAGCCTTGTGCCAGGTGCCTTTACACACTGAGCTATCATTTCATCAAGTCGACTCTCTTGTTTTTCTTTTTTGCATTATTTGGGCCTCCCTCGGGCATGCCTGGCAAATGTTCTGTCCTGGAGTTCACACCTTAGCATAACTTTAAAAGAAGATGTATTTCTTTACATGTTAACTCTGGCTTTCAATCCTTTATGCTATGGAAGGCCTGGGCTAGACAGCTGAATTCTTGTTCCACCAGGACTAACATCTTCCTGCCCCTCTTGGGCCTATGTTTACTGCTCAGTGGCTTGCTGTGAAAAAGTCTGCACCACCGCCACTCTGGGGAGGGAAAGAAAGGAAGCGCCGGGCAAACATTCCTGGGTGGAAGCCAGCTCTGTGATTTTGGCCAAGAAGGTCAGTTTCTCTGGGCCTCAGTTTCTCTCACCTACGATTCGGGTGGCTATGAGGCCTCTGTGACCACAAATGCCAGGAACTGCTCATCTTTCCTCATCCAGGCGGTGCGGTTTCAAAGCTTGTGGAAAAGGCACAGTCAGAGGAAATAAATAATGAACCAAGTCTCATCATATGCTGCCGGAGGCAGACAGGCTGGAGCCGCAGATGAGAACACCCAAGTCGCAGAGGCAGGGGGGGCATCAGGAAGGGAAGCTGACGATGGGGCTCCGGAGAGTTTGGGGATGGGAGGAAGGGAGGGACGTGATCTCCACTCAGCATGTCATGTCTTCTGGACCTCCTACTCTCAGCCCCTAACTCAAGGAAAGGTCCGAGGGAAAGTGTGCTTAACTGAAAACTCTCCTTCCCACCTTACCCCAAAGATCCCCCTTGGTTGAGCCCCTCTGTCCTGCCCTGGGACAGTGTTCTCTTCTGCCTTCTCATTCAGTTCTTGTGACTGCCACAGAAGAGAAGGCTCGTCCAAGGTCACACAGCAACCGAGAACGTGGGTGTGGGAGGCTCCAGGTGTTTCTCTGTCTTGTCCCTACCCCTCAGTGCGTCTCCTCATTTATGGAGAACTTGTAAGCCTACCCTACGGCACTCTCTCTGTTGTCCTGCAGAGATCTGCACAGCAAATATCCTGGAATCGGGGTATTCGAAAGCCCTGCTTGCAGAGGTTGGGAAGTTAGAAGCGATGCATCACTGGGACTAAACCTCCTCAGACCATGGTGCCCAGTCCTTTCCTTTTCTATCCCTTTCATCCCACAGGGCCCACCTAGGAGATAGTATGAGAAGCTCCACCTCATTCAGCACCATTCCCTCCACCTGCCCCTGCACACAGCTGTCTGCAAGACCTCACTTCACTCTGTTGCCCCAGATGGATCTGATCCCAAGGCTTCTGTACATTCCAGCCCTGAATCACGGATTCTGGGCTGTGTTCTAGCCGGCACATCGCAGTGGTGGCGGCGGAGGGGAATGAGGCGGGCGCACGTCTGTAGCTCTTGGTTCAGTGGAGAGAAGGAGGCAGAGGAGAGAATCCAGGCCATCCACAGGAGGCTGCGAAGCTGCCCTCTGCCCAAGTGGCAAAGTCCACATAACCTTAGAGGAGTATAAAACTGTGTGTGTGTGTGTGTGTGTGTGTGTGTGTGTGTGTGTGTGTGTGTGTGTGTGTGTGTGACATGCATGTCTATATATGCCAGAGGTCAACTCCAGGTGCCATTTACTTTGGTTTTGGAGACGGGGTTTCTCCCTGGTTTGGAACTTGCCAAGCAAGCTAAGCTGGCTGGCCCGTGCGCCCGAAGGAGCCAGCTGTTTGGACCAGCTATGGGATTACAAGTGCGCACCACCATGCCCCAGCTTTTTTACATGGATTCTAGGAAGGAACACAGGTCTTCATACTTGCATGACACCACCCTTTTCCAACTAAGCTAAAGCCTCAGACAAAACCAACCAACCAAACAACTCCCACCCCACCCGCCCCCAAAACCAAACCAAACCCAACCCAGTGCTGGGGATCAAACCCCCAGCTTCCAGCACACTAAGCGTGCGCTCCACCACTGAGCTACGCCCCGTCCTGCTAGTCAGCTTGAAGTTTGTCTCCAATCAACTCTTCACTCTTCCTCACATCTTGCCATGAAGGGCAGGCAGAAACCAAACAGACACAGGTCCAGGCCGGGGAACTTGCAAACTGTTAGCCCTGCAGCCTCGGGTGGACACCTGGTTTCTTTTTATGGCTGTGCACATGCTCACACGGTGGTGACATCAGTTTGCCTTCCGCTGTAGTATCTCAGTGCCGGGGTCACAGCCACTGTCTGACAACACCAGTGTCCTATGCCAAGGGCTTTGGGCCTCCTAGGGCCTCTGCTGCTCTAACACCCGAGAGCCCTTGTTCGGCAGGGAGAGGATGTTACAAAGGAAGCCCTGGGGGTCGAGTCCCAGCTTCATCATTCACTAGCTGTATGGTCTTGGAGGAGTTTCTTTGCCTCTCCAAGCCTTGGTTGAATTCATATCTAAAACAGAAACAGCAGAACCTCTGCTGAGGGCCCTGGAAGGGTTCAGGGGATAATTATAAAATTGCCTGTAGTAGGTGCTGAGTAAAGGCAGCCACCATCACTTCTGTGAGCAGCTGTCCTTTACACATCTGTGAACATCTGAGGCCAGGCCAGGCCTATGCTGGATGCTGGGATACCACACCACGGTAAATGAGTCATGACACCTGGAGGCTATAACTGGACCTGACAACCGGGAAGTGCAATCTAAAGCATGGGACATTATTTTCCTGGTAAGGAAAGTGTGTGGGGGGCAATGGAAAGAACATGGTGGGTGGGGCTTACTCCAAGCAAACTCCCTCATCCCGAGGCCCCTAAGTGTCTTTTCAGTTGAAAGGGCTGCATGATAATGTTCAATGGGAGCACACCATCAGTATCTGGTACTGTCTGGTGGGGAAGAATTGTTAGTCATGCCAAGCCCAATATGGCACTTAATGGCTTCTGGGTATTCCTTCTCTCAAAATAAACCATGCATAGAAAGAGATCTGGCACCTCAAGTCATTCAATCTGTCACCACGGCCCACTTAAATCTCAAAAGAAGGGTTTTAGCAAACTGCAGGGGACAGGCATGGAGGGGTTGGGGGAGATAGAGGCATGTACATATGGCCAAATGCAACGCTTCTTTTGGTGTAAGAATGTTCTGGTAGAGCAAGAGGGGTAGGTTTGATAGAGGTACTGTGAGGATCCAGAGAGGGGAGCCTTGGGCAGCCTGGTCCTGGAAGCTGCAGGGCAGGTTCCCTGAAGACCTGACCCGGAGGAGAACCCAGAATCAGCCAGGTACCAGGTATGTGAAAACGCTTCTTCTGGAAGCTCTGCCCCTCACCCCAGCCCAGCCACAGCTGCTCCCCTCCTCTGAAGCCATCACATGACATCTTAGCCTAAGCCCTTCTTCAGCAGCCCCCACGGAGGGGCTATTTGCAGAGAACATCCACTTGGAGTTTAGAGCTGCGCACACAAGTGTTTGGTTGGAAAAGGAGAGGATGAGAAGCCCATGGCAGGTGTCTCCACTCTGCTGCAGCCCCACCCACCCTCCGCAGGCTCCAGGGTCTTTGTGTGGCATGTCTGAGTGCCAGCATCACCCTCACATCTGCTGCCCCGTGACAAAGGGCTTTGAAGCTCCATAATGACGCCATCTGCCGGGAGCCAGCTGGCTCATGGGCTGACCCTCCAGTTGCCATGGCAACCAAGATGGCAGCCTTGGGCCCTCAGAAAACAAACCAAGCTAATGTCCGGAGGTTCCATGGAGCCGTGTGGTTAGCAAGCCTGGGGATTCATGGGGTCTTACCCCAGCAGAGGTGGACCCGACAAAGGTGGCTGACAAGCTGGCGGCGGAAGGGAGAAGAGCAAGGGGAGGAGTCACGTTGGGTTAGGAAGATCTTGTCCCTGTGGCTTTGTGGAAACTCCAGTTCTTGGAATGTCAATGGTTCACCTTGACCGAACAGGGAGTCCATCCCAAGGAGAGAGCTGCTTGGCCTTCAAAAGGCCACTGGACTGATGTCTTTGCACACACAAGGCCTTTTCCAAGGCAGCCTTCTCCCCTTCATGCCAGGACCTTGCTGAAGAGGTGTGAGGGCCTCCTCTCTGCCACTGTGGAACCCAGGAGCAGGGCTCTCGGCACAGCACTGGGTTTTGACATGAATGTTTCACACCACTGGAAGGCTCCTGGAGGGCCAGGCTCACTCAGGCCTGGTATGGCAAAATCTAACAAACAGTAAGGGAGTAGTAACCAAAGCCGCTTCATCTCTCAGCCACTTGCCAAGGGATTTTTGATGCTCAGGGGCTCAGCTGCCTCCCATGAACAAATGGGAACCGGGGGTTGGGGACCATGGAGGGACCTTCTCGGCCTAGCAGCGCAGTGTGTCAATGGCACCATTGGCAGCAGAGCCTCCAGGGCCTCTGAGGAACAGGCCACACCTGCCTGGAAGCATGGAAGACTTCTGCTTCTATCTAAGTGTCTGGCTTATTCTGAGTATGCAGTGGGACCAGACTGGGACAAGTCAACACTCACATGCACTCAGCATGTACTTGCCTGGGGTATCTTGGGTAAAAGCATTTGTTCACAAACCCCTTGACTCGGAGGTGACAAGTTTTATAAATCTCCTCCTATATGTGGGTCCCTAGTTTTACCTCCTCTCCATCTTTGTGGTGAGTGGCAGACTTTGAATATCACCGGGCAGGTAGGACTGAGTCTCGTTTTTTTTCAAGTTCAAGTGAAAGGAGCAGGGTTCACTGGTCTGCTTGGGGCAGAGTGGTCCTTAGCCCTGGCCTAGCTCCTCTGGCCACTTGCTGCCGGGGAGGTCTTTCTATACAGATGTTGATGACTGTTCCTCCACACACATGGCAAGCCCTTTCCAGCCTGTGTGTGGTGCTTCAGCTCTAGGTAGGAGCTACAAGAGCTGTTGGTTCAAGGGGAGCTTTGGATTCCTGTGCGCTCACAGAACGGCAAAAGCTGTTCTGAGGCTTATCCAAGCCCCAGGCTTGTGACACACGTTGTATCCATCTACTCTTTTTATCTGTAGTTTTCCCTTCCATGATGCTCTCTGAGCCTCAGAGGCCGGGGAGGTAGCAAGAACAAAGACCATTATTCTTATGTTGCTCGTTAGAAGCAATGGCCTTGCCACAGATACCTCCCTGACCATGTGCCTTGCAGCGCCCACTGGCCCTCTCCCAGTAACTAGCCTTGATTTTCCTCTTGAGGAATGCCATCCCTCACTACCTTTGGTTCCAGAGAGGGCAAGAGACCTAGCCCAGGGCAAGCAGAGAATTCCATTCTCTAAGCAAGGACAGAAGCACATCATGGGACCTCTGCTGAGACAAGAAGAGCTCGGACCTTTCCAGGGTTTGGCATGGAGTTACTGAGATCTAGAGAGCTTCTGTTGGTAAATTCTGTCCAAGAACAAAGCCAGGATAGAGAGAGATGTAAAGACTGAAAGATGGAGAGAGATACTTCTCACCAAGTGCATGACTAGATACAGCCAGGCCTGAAGCCGCCGACACACCACTCAGGTCAGCTGCATAGATCCTGTCTGTTCCTGACCCCGCCACAGCAGGAAACGAACCAGCCAGGATTGAGACCCCGATCTCAACCATCATTAAAAGTATGAAGTTGGGCGAAGTGGCAGTCCTAGCTATTTAGGAGGCTCATATGGCACCCAGGAGGATTCCTGCCAGTTCCAGGCCAGCCTGGGTTACACACCAAGACCCAACTCACCCTGCACAAGGCTTTCCAATATTATATGCATCTTTAGGCCTCAGTGGCCAAATCCGACAAGTAGAGAGAGCAGTCCTGTCTTTCACCTCTGCTGACTGCGGCTTACCCCAGACCTCTGGAGTTTCTTGGGTGGAATAGACACCGTGACCCACCTGCCCTGTATAAGGGTGATGAATTGGAGGCCAGGAAACAGTTCACGTGACAGAAATAATCAGTGTAAAACTAAACTGCCATCCTAATGCTGCCCAGAGCAGACAAGGTGGAGAGAAGGAGAAACAAAGGCAGGAAAGTGAGCAGAGAAAGAGTATGCCGAACCCAGGATGGCCACACTGTGAGAGAAGACACGAGAAGAAGTTAAAAGGCATGGCATGGCAGGCATGCGGTTAATGGTGGCGCATGCCTTTAATCCCAGCACTCGGGAGGCCGAGGCAGATGGATCTCTGTGAGTTTGAGGCCAGCCTGGTCTACAGAGTGTGTTCCAGGACAGCCAGGATGGCATAGTGAGACCCTTTCTCAAACAAACGAACAAACAAACAAACAAAAAACCCCAAATACAAATGCTGAAAATAATTTCCACAGAACACCACCAAAAAGAGAAAGTCACCAACATCCCCGAGCCAGGAGATTTCCCTTAGGAATTAGATGTGCTAGGTGGCGTCTCCCAGTACACATCAGCTAGGGAAAATGCCAGTGGTTCCAGCCTGCTTCTGGTAACACTTCACCGGTCTGGGAGACAAAGTCACCTGTGTTCAACTGGGGCCTAGCAGGCCCTGTCTGGTTCCAGCAAGAATAGGTGTGGGCTGCCCAGACAAGGGAGCCCACAGCGGATGCACAGCTGGCTCTGGGCCCTGGGTGACTTACTGTGGTGATGAACCTGTAGAGCGGTTGCCTTCTCTCTGTGTACTTGACTGTGATGGGGCTGAGGTCATAGCGGAACCAGATGGCGGGGATAATGCGGCCCGTGTGGCTGTAGGCAACATACTCCTATGGGAGAGAAAAGGAGGGTGACGGGAGAATTACAAGCAGAGCCGGCCTCAGGAGGGTGAGGGTGTGGACTGCAGCAGGGCATCCAGACAGCTTCCTCTCACTCCTCCTCCCAAGGCCTCAGGACAGGCAGCACAGTGGGGCGTTTTGTCTCCCTTCACCTGTAGGAAATGGACCATGTAACTTAGAAGTGGCACCAGAACGGAGCACCAATCTGAAGGGTGAGATGTGAGAGGAAAGCTTTGCGCTCAATCTGAGTATTTCCTCCTTGAATCACCCGGCTGCATAAAATCTAGTCATTTACTCTGTTGGGCACCTCTGCTGTTCTGGGATTCCTGGGGCGACAGGGCCTCTTCCCCAGAGGAGTCAGGACTGCCAGGCGTGAGGACACAGACATCACAGCATCACTGACTTCCAACAGTGTTCATGTAGGGTTGAGGGACTCCAGGGCTCAGGGGGCCATAAATGAACTGCCGATTCACCTTAGGGGAATCTGGAAGGCTCACTGAGGAGGGGACATTCTAAACCACAGCTGACGGAGAAGACATGCTGCCTGATGTGTGAATGTGATGAGTACAAAGACCAACTGGGGGCGAGCTTGCCCACAAAGCAGGGCCAGCAGAGAGAACTGGAAAGGGGCAGTGCCCAGCCCGCCATGGCTCCTAAGAAGCACACAGCAACGTGTGGCCACCGAGGAGCTAGAGCGACAGGCTGTCTTTGGGCCAGCCTTACCCTCTCCTGAAGGGCTTGGTTTCTCCCACTGCAACCCTGGGGATCGAGCCAATGACCCACAGGATCTCTTATTGGGGCACTGCAGGGCACTGAGAAGCTCTGAGCATGTCTCTCTTGTTTACAACAAATGGAGATGGATGCTGGGTACCCCAAGCCCCACCCCTGTGTCCCCTGCACTGGTCCTGAGCAGCTGGGTTGATTCCATGGACCCCACTGAGTCCTAACCTCCCACTGGACAGCTACTTCTATTCATAGGACAGGCTGGGGCCAGAGACATGGAGAACGCTGAGTGAGCTGTTCCAGCCACCGGGCCCTTGCCAAAGCCTTGAGGGCAGGAGCCCGGGGGCAGAGAAAACTCCGCTTTCCCAGGGGAGAGCTGAGGGAGCAGGGTGACTGTCTGGGTTGTGGCCCAGAGCTGAGGGATGAGAAACAGAATGAAAAATAGCAGCAGTGGACACCAATTACCCAAGCCTTCTTTGCAGGCTGAGCACTCTTCTGAAAACATTGCTTCATTTGACAGCAATCTTGTGGAGTAACTACCATGGACATATTATAAACAAGTAAACAGGCGATGCTGACTGAGCTGGGATGGGGTAGTGCGGTCCAGAGCCCCCTCCATGCTTCCCACTCAGATGTGCCAGCACTGGGGGTTACAATGGTTTAAACATGTCCCACCCCCTCAAAGTCATATGCATTTGTTTGTTGTAGTGCTGCTGGTTGAAACCAGAGCCTTGTGCATGCTGGGCAAGTGCCACAGCTCTCTTCTCCATCTTAGTTTACATCGTCCCCTTTTCTGTAGGTCAAGTATAGTATACACATGTATACAGAAGTATACATTGGTGGTAACTGGAGGAGAGACCTTTGGGAGGTGATTTAGATGAGGCCATGAGGGTGGGGTGCCAGCGGCAGCATTGGTGCTTCTGAGAGAAGAGGAAGATGCTTGCTCGCTCCCAGGCTGCTAGTGTGCTTGTGTCTCTCCATGACCTGCCTGCCCACCACTGTGTGATGATACAGCAAAAAAGCTCAGCACAGGCCGGGAACAATCTTTCTGACTTTCTCTTCTCCAGCTCCATGAGATAAATCAACTTCTATTCTTTATCCGTTACCTAGTCTTCGGATTTTGTTACATCACCAGGGAAGAGAGTAGGCCTCCCCAGAGAGTTATGGATCAGAGCAAACCAGAGCAGAGGGACCCATCACTGAGAGGCTTCCCAAGTGGGTAAGCCTGGACAGCCCCTTGACAGATGGACAGACTGGACAGATGGAGTGGGTGAGCCATCGGGGGCTCTGGAGCCCAAAAGGAACCTGGTCCTAATGCCTACATGGCAGCTAGACAGCTCTGTGACTATCTCTCAGTTGCTTGGTGACCAAATCTGTAAAATGGGGACAACAGCTCCCATATCAGGGCAGTCATGGTGACTGAATTGGTGATGGAAGCCAGGTGGTGGTGCACACCTTTAATCTCAGCACTTGGGAGGCAGAGGTAGGCAGATCTCTGTGAGTTTGAGGCCAGCCTGGTCTACAGAGTGAGTTCTAGGACAGCCAGGGCTACACAGTGAAACCCTGTCTTGAAAAAAAGAAAGAAAGAAAGAAAGAAAGAAAGAAAGAAAGAAAGAAAGAGAGGGAGGGA
>CABHPP010122181.1:1621-15384 GCA_902168425.1 Peromyscus attwateri | reverse complement strand
CTGGCCACTGGCGGGGCTGGGCGGGGCTGGGCGGGGCATGGCGACCGCGGAGCTCCGGGGGCACGCGGTGCAGATGTCCACCCAGGGGACCCAGCCTGGCGCGGCCCCCGATGGCACAGCAGAAGCTGCGGGACTGCCTTCCGGACGGGGCGGCGGCGCGGCCCTCCGTCTCGGGGAACGCCCGCCCGCTGCTGTGGAGAAGCGGGGACCGTACATGGTGACGCGCGCACCTTCCATTCAGGCTAAGCTTCGTGAGTGCGGCGGGATGCATGAGTGTCTCTGCTGGAGCGGGCTGCTGTGGCCAGGGTTTGGGCCCCGGAGTCCCATGATCTTGTCCCCAGAGGGGAAGGGGTTTTAGGTGCAGCCATCTCCCGCCGCTGAGAGCCTGGGAAGCAGCGGGACGAGGAAGACCTGGCTGACTCAGGACCTTTTAACTTCCAGAGAAGCACCGGGACCTGGCCAAGGCCGTTCTACGGAGAAAGGGCATGCTGGGGGCCTTGCCGAACCGCCCCGATTCTTCAGGGAAAAGGTCTCAATGGGCTTCACCTCCTCTGTGTCAGCAGCTTCCAAGGAAGGCCTTTAGCCCCCTGCCTGGGAAACAGGGCGCTGAAGTTTAAGGTTGAGCTAGCTAGCTAGTCTGTTGACAGGTTCACTTTAAGAATGGGAGCTGGAACTACCTCTACTCTTCCTTTGAGGCTGTGCTAGTATCAAAAATAGGCTTTGGAATAGGAGAGTTCCATCAGTGCATAGACAAGATAATGAATGCATCAAGGGGAGAGGTGGTGGCTGGAGTCCCAGGAATCAAGATGGAGAGCCCCATGAGAATGACCTGGGCAGTGTTTTGAGCTTTTTCTTTCTTTTTTTCTTTCTTTTTTTTTTTTTAAACAGAATGGGAAACTCTCAGAGTTGAATAAGACCTCACATAGTATGGCTGTTTACAGCTGAATGTTGAAACTCAAATGTGAAGGGATTTGCCTGAGATCCTCTGGTTAAATAAGGTGGAGAGAAGCTGCTTTACCCGGTTCAAAAGAGGGAGATGTATTTTTCCTAGGAGCTATCACATGGAGTAGAGTGCACTAGAACATAATTTGAGGAGCCAGAGACACCTGTATAGAGCATTAGGTTGTGATGGCTATGACAGGGTAGAAAGGAAGTCTGGAACGGTCCAATTAGTTTTCTGCATAGGGACCAGCACTCTGCTCTTCCCTGTGAAATGCCTGTGCTTTCTTCCCCTCCCCATCTCTCCTCAGGTCAGTGAAGTTTAACAAGGGCTATACTGCTCTTAGCCAGAGTCCAGATGAAAACCTGGTGTCCCTTGACTCTGACAGGTGAGTCTTGCCTTGGAAACAGTCTGGGAGTGACTTGGCTAGCACTGCAGATTGCTTGGTGCCCCTGCCTGTTGCCTATCTTCTCCAAGGCCCTTCATGCACATTCTAGGGTTGTTCTCTTCTGAGTGCTGTCCCTTCCAGGGATGGCGCGGCTGGAAGGGTCATCCTGTCCTATTGTGCCTGCACTTTTAGTGAGAATGTCTGTTTCTGCTGAGGTCAACTGCGGGAGCCCCTGGTACTCACTGGAGACTCTGGGCTTGAGCTCTGTGGTGTGTGGTCTTTGCTTCACAAGGCCTTCAGACCCTCTTGCATGTTCTCCTCCTTGCCATTTGCAGCTGTGCTCCATAGATGGCCCCTGAACTGATTGTCTTCCTCTTCTCCTAGTGATGGGGAGCTGGAATCCAGATACTCCTCCGGGTATTCCTCTGCAGAGGCAAGTCCAGAGCGCCTGTGTGTGCAGTGCCAGGCTACAGGCGGCATCACCATCACTGCCAGATGCCTGTCTGGTGCCTGCTGTGAGCACAGCACTGTGCCAGGTTCTGGTCTGTTCCCTAGCCTTCCACTAGGCCCTCTTCCCTTAGCAGAGATAGCAGGTGTCTTAGGAAGGCTGTTGAAAATTCAGGAGACTATATATCCTCAGGGCCAGAAATGATCTCAAAAGTCTATAATCCAGGAGGCCTCTTGATACATTCCAGCTAAGTGTCTACTAGCCTTTACGGGCCGGGATGCTTCCTATGACTGGGCACTTACTACATCCAAGCAGCATTGCTTGCTGCCCTCCCCCAGCAAACATACAGCTCCTTCTGAGGGTAGTTTGCAGGTCTTCCTGTTTCTTGCAGCCTGGACCCACTGGTCATAGGCCTGCCTTCCAGTGTCACAGTAACTCCAGTCGCCCTTTCTGAGTCAGCATTCAACCCTCCCCTCCCCATCCTCCACTGAGTCTGCTTTCTTCAGTTCGGTCTCTGGGCAGTTCTGTCAGAGCACAGCACTCCTGGGCTGGTCTTTCAGACATCTTTCCAGAATGATTGTCCCAGGGAGAAACACCGGGACAGAAAAGGCTCAGCCAGGGCATAACAGCATGTGCAAGTTCAAGTGCAAAGAAACGGAAGTGGGAACATGGCTGCACTAGATCTTTCTTCCTTAATTCTCCAAGGAATCTTTGGCGAGTCTCTCAATTTTTGCAAAGGAGAAAACAGCTTGCATGGGGCACCCTCCTTATATGTCTAAGACACTAAAATCGTCAAAACTAAGAAAACTTGCGAGAGGTGGTGGCGCACGCCTTTAATCCCAGCACTCGGGAGGCAGAGGCAGGTGGATCTCTGTGAGTTCGAGGCCAGCCTGGTCTATAGAGCGAGTTCCATTCAGGAGAGCCAGAGCTACACAGATAAACCTTATCTCAAAAAAGAAGGGGGTGGGGGGACAGACCTAAGAAAACTGCCAAGAATCCCAAGTTTTAAATTTTCCTGGCCCTATTGACTTTCCGTCTGTCAGTACCCTGGTGAAATCAGGCTGTTGGACTTTGCAGGAGCCGAGCCCTGCCAGCAGAGACGGTAACAGGAACTGGCAGTGCGGACAGAGCTGCTCCCTACCCCTCTCCGCTGTTCCGAATGTACCTTTAGTAGTCAAGCCCATTTTTCTCTTGTTAACCCTATATTTATTTTTCCTTTCTCTTTTTTATTTTTAGTTACTTATTTTTTGAGACCGTTTCCTCTATATTGCCATGGCTGTCCTGGAATTCACTGTGTAGATCAGGCTGGCCTTGAACTCACAGAGATCTGCCTGCCGCTGTCTTCCGAGTGGTGGAATTAAAGGTGTGAGCCACCACACATGACAGCGCTGTATTCTTTAATCTTGACAGGGATATCTGGGTTTCCAGTGGGAAAAGTCAGTGCAGTGATTTTTGGGGTGTATTGTTTTGTTTTTGGAGACAGGGTTTTTCTGTGTAGCCCTGGCTGTCCTGGAACTTGTTCTGTAGACCAGGCTGGCCTTGAATTCACAGAGATCCACCTGCCTCTGCCTCCCTTGCTGGGATTAAAGGCATGAAGCCTGGATAGTTTTTAATAAGCTTCTGTGGAGTTCCTCACTGCTGGAAAGGCACAGCTGGGAAATGGTGATGCTTCCTTCTGTAATCCAGGATGTGGAGTTGACCTGGGGCTAGGAAGAGCAGGGACAGGAAGCTCAGGTGTGGTGACAGGGACCTGCCTTTGGGCAGCAGCTCCGCACGCTTTGCATCCTGGTTTATAGTTCTCTCCTCTTCCTTTAGCAGGTGAACCAGGATGTGAGTCGGCAGCTGCTGCAAGATGGCTATCACCTGGATGAGATTCCAGATGATGAGGACCTGGACCTCATTCCCCCTAAGCCTATTGCCTCTTCCGCATGCTCTTGCTGCTGGTGCTGTCTTGGGGATTCTTCCTGTACCCTCCAGTAGCCATAACCCTCCAGGATGGGCCCTGCTCATCATGAGCCCTGATGGCTCTTCACAGCTCAGTGCACTGGGCACTCTTGCCAGCCTAGAATCACTGGAAACACTGACCTTCTGGGCAGGCCACTGACCTCCAGGCAGCCGTCACCTGGTGCTTCTCCTATCAGAAGCCCCTGTCTGGGTCACAGGCGATAGGTCAAAGTCTGCACTTCTCTGTTGGGGCAGTTTCAAGAAGCCAATCTAATAAGGGTAGGAGAAGAGACTTTCTGCAGTTCTTATGCTGCTGACAAGGATTGCTAAGAAAACCATTTGCAGACATTCTGACTGGTGTTTGTCGGGGTGTTCTGAGGAAAGGGAAAGAAAGAGCTCCTCTGCCCAGGCTGTGCTGGGTGGTGTGATGGGAGGCAGAAAACAGCACTTTATGGCTTGCAGTAAGAATCTGAAAGACTGTAACTGAGACCAATTCAAAAAAAAAAATCTGTGTTTTTCTTGCTCCAGCTCTAAGGTCAGTTACAGGTTTGACCTTCAAGAAAGCACAAAGTGGGTTGCTACTTCAGGTTACATCTGTCTAGTTATGGCAAGGAATAGAACTTAATGATGATGTAGGATTGTGGCTTTCCGAACCTCTGGACTTGGGGCATTCATTCTACTAGTCCTACTGTCTGGATGGGTCTAGTAACTGGTCAGCCCTTCCCTAGTTAAAAGGAAACTGTTCTGTCATGTATGTGTTCATTTAGCTGCAGTTCCTTGGCCTTTGCTAGTTTTTTCACCTGTTTGGTTTTGGTTTTTGTTTTGTTTTGTTTGTTTTTGTTTTTTTGAGCTAATAGTTGGATTGGCTCCTGGGGCTGGCACCAGAAACCTGCAGTTTTTGTGATTACCAGCAGAGGGAGCTGCTGGGCAGTCAGTGCCTTCCTGTGTTTAGCTTTCAAAACGTTGAGTGAGAATAGATGTCCTGGTGTAGCTGTGTGGCTTTGGCCTACATGGGAATGTTCAGCCAGTATGGGGAAGAGACCTAAGCCAGCTCCTGGACCCCACTTGAGATAGATCAATTCGCAGTGCAAGGGGATTTCCCTCTTCTAACAAGATGTATTCCTATGGCACATTCCTCTGCCCCAGCACAGGGCTTACAGGCTGGATGCATAGGTCTAGCAGACCAATTGCCTAGCATGTGCAATGCTCTGGGTTCGAGTCCCACACTGGGCGACTTTGTTCCCACACTGGAACAAAGCAAACCTGTGATGAGCAAAGCCTTTCTCAACCCCAAACCTGAACACAGCAAACACAGGGATAATTTCTCTTGCAATACTAAGCCTCTTTCTGGAATTTAGTTTTCCAGGACCCTCTCCCCACCTTTTCTTTGTCTTACCCAGGTGTGTGGTGAGACTTGGAGTGGACAGGGTTCCCAGCATAAAGGGCACAGTAGAATTAGGGGTTGGGCACCACATGTGACTGTCACGTTCAGTGACTACTAGAGGCTTAGGAATGATGTGCCCTCTATGGTCATGCTTGGTTCTTGGAACTGGGTTATAGATGCTAATTGTGCTCTGCAGTGGGACTTTGCAGCTGTGCAGGTATCTCCCATTCTCAGCACCTGTGTAAAGCCTGCAGGGAAGGAGCACAGACCATATCTAAGCCTGCTGGAGATCTGCAGAGGTGAAGCACATGGGGAAAGGGAATGTATGTAGTACAGTGTTGAGGAAGACTTGCTGGTGTGGCTCATGAGGGCCAGAGTGGTTGTGGAACTTCAATGTGGAGCCCTATTTCTGTTGGGATTTGGTTAAAACAGAGTAGTTTGTGCATTCAGCAGCTGGGGGCGAGGGTGCAGTAACCATCAAACCACACCCTCTGGGGTGGTTGTTGCTGTAATCAACAGAGGTACTTGGCTGGAACAGTTCCTGGAAGGGAAGTTCTAGAGCTGGGTAGCCTTCTGTGGGAAAGCATTGCTTTGGAGAAAGCTCAGGGATGTAGAGCAGGTGGTAATGTCCAGTTAGGAGGTACCGGTAGAAATGATCAGTTGTTAGGGGCTAGATGAAAATAACACCAATAAAGGCACAATGGTGCCCAGATTCTAACTGCATCAATCCAGAGTGCTGGGTGTTCTGCAGGAGGCAGTCCCTGAGAAGGACATCTGAGCTTCCTCAGGAGTGGTTCCACTGGACGTTTACAGACCACTGTTCTACAAACTTCTTGGCTTGTACTTCCACGGTCTCTTATAATAAATGCAGTCATGGTAGTTGATCTGTATTGCATTGCATTGCACTGTTTTTTGTTTTTTTTCTTTTTAGTGGGGGACCTTTTGAGATAGGGTTTTTCTGTGTAGCCTTGGCTGTCTTGGAACTCACTCTGTAGACCAGGCTGGCCATGAACTCACAGAAATCCGCTTGCCTCTGCCTCCCAAGTGCTGGGATTAACAAGTGCCACCACACCCAACTTGCTTTGGGAGTTTGAAGAAAGGCCTGGGTATCCTGAAGAAATAGCTTAGTCCAACTGTGGCAATGCCTCCTGAAAACCTTTCCTGCTGTTCCCCAAGGATATTATTTTGGAGGCTGTGAGTGGAATGGACCTTTGGCTTTAGAATGGGTAAGCCTTTAGCAGACGCTCTTCAGACTTACTATTTTGTGTGTGTATACACACATGTGGGTGTAATGTGGCAAATGTGTGGAGATCAGGGAACAACTTTCAGGAGTGGGGTTCTCCTTCCACCAAGTGGATCCCAGGGGTTGAAGTTAGGTCTTACGGCTTGGTGGCAAGCTCCATTTTAGTCCTTTACATGGCCTCAGCTCTTTTTTAAGCCAAAGAAATTCTGTAATAAATGCTAGGGATGGTAGTGAATCCCTATAATCCTAGCACCTGGGAGGTAAAGGCAGGGAGATTAGGAGTTCAGGTCAACCCCCAATATGTAGGGATTTCTTGGTTTGGTTTTTAATTTTTATCTTGTGTGTGTGCACTTAAGTGTATGTTTGTGCACCATGTATCTGCAGATGCAGGAGCCTGTGGAGGTCAGAAGCATCCAGTCTCTTGTAACTGGAGTCAGACAGTTGTGAGCCACCACTTGGGAGCTGGGAACCAAACCTGGGTTCTCTGTAAGTACCTTGAACTGCTGAGTCATCTCTCTTGCCCCCAATACAGAACACCAGCCTGAGCTATATGAGAACCTCAAAAATAGACTGGGGGATGGCTCAGTTGGTAAAAAGATTACTATGCAAGCATGAGAGCCTGAGTTCGGATCCCTGTCCCTCTACCCCAAATAAGAAGCTAAAGCACATACTTGTAATCCTAGTTCTGGGGAGGCTGGGCCAGGAGGCTTAGTGAGGCTTTCTAGCCAGTTAGCCTAGCTGAATTGGTGAGTTCCAATGAAAGACTCTTGTCTCAAGGAAAAAAAAAAAAGGTGGATGGCTCTTGAGGAATAACATTGAGGAACATGTGCATCATGTGCACACACATAAACCTGTGCAAACACCAGAAGTCACAATAAAGCGGAGACAGAAGCACAACTTCAAAGCCAGCCTTTGGAACATGGCAAGATAGTCTCAAAAAACAAAACAAAACAAAAAAAAAAAAAATGCTACAAGAGCAGCCAGGGCCTGCCTGCAAGCTGTGCATCTGAGGCTGAGGCTGGCTTCCTCTCCCACCCCTTCCTATAAAAGGGTTCTGGAATCTAGCCTGCCCACCCCCGGGAAGCTGTATGAAGCAGAATCAAAACCAAAATTGGACATCAGAGAGCTCTTTCTGCCCACATCAGGGGCAGGAATACCAAAGTCTGACTGCTCTTTAATCTGTATCCTCAACACAAATCATCTTTAATTACTTTGACAGAGCTAGAAGGAGTAAGCTTCATCAGCCCACTGGCCTGCCCTGCCCTTCTCTGCAGCTGAGAGAGTAGGCAGCCCCAGGGCAAGAACCCTGCTCTTAGACATCACTTGGCCTGTCACTCAGAGGCTGACCTGATGCTGGGTCATGCATGTTTTGTCAGCCTAATGCCTTAGCTGGGGCACAGTTGTTGCCTCCTGAATGGACACATCTGGCTCAGAGGTAGCACGGAGTGTTGGGAGAGTACAGTGGGGTGGCAGGTCTGAGTCTTCACACACACACACACACACACACCCCTCATCCTGAAGATGGTCCAACCTGGACATGCTCTGGAGTCCAGAATGCCAAGCTCACTACTCTACTATCCCAGCACGCACCAAAGAGTGCACAACAGGGACAGGGATCGTGCTGGACCTGCAAGGTGGAGCTGGCCAGGATATAGGTGACAGGCAGGGAGGGCAGGAAGACTGATCTCTACAGCAGACAACAGGCCCGGAATATCAGCAGATCCTTGGGCACAGTAAGCTTCAGTGAGACACTCTCATTAGCCCCAATGAAGAGCACTCCACCACGCTGCAAAGGGATTTCTGCTTGAACTGTGGGTGTGGTAGCTGTCACTGTCCCTTGGACCATCAGAAGGATGCTGGCAGAGTCAAGTGCCAAGACCTTGTATTCAGTGACAGAGCCAGGGACCTGGGAGAAAGAAGTGATAGAATAGTATAGTTTACACTCTGCTCCTGGGTTCTAGAACATCTCAAGGGCCCTGTTGCCCCCTTCCCCACCTTTCAGGCTCTTGGCACCATGGAGACCCACATCAGGTCCCTGGCAGAGAAGTAGATGGGCTCTGTGGCTATCCATACTAGGTGGGCTTGATAGGAAATCCAGCCCTAGGTATACCCCTGTAGGTTTGACGTGCTACACAAAGGATACCCACCTGGCCCATGTACTTACCTCCATCTTCATAACAGTGAAGTCTGGTACAGGGGGGTCATAGATAGAGAGATAGGGGTCATCTTGACTCCGTGTTGGGGTAAACAGCCTGTCCTTGCTGGGGCTAGGTGTATAGTTGAGCATTTCACACAGAGTTGGCACATCAATGAATTTGGGTGTCAGGCCAGCACGCACAGTATTGTCTGAACATGCCATGCATTCCACACAGTCTGAGGACAGATAAATGTCATGGGCTAAGATGGTAAAGTAAGCCATGGGGTTTGGCTCTCTAGGCCTGGGCCTCCTAATGTAGGCCATATGCATGCCCTATAAATTAGATAAAAATGTGTGAACAGGATTGTGGGAGAATATGATAAGGGTAATAGGCATCAAAATTATAGTAACCGCTATGCTAACATGACTCATCTTACACTTCTGCAATAGAATCCTGTGAGTGGATAAGCTGTCAACAGTCAGATGGGACACCAGTCGGACCTGGTGGCTCATGCCTATAATCACAGCACTCACGAAGCTGAGGTAGGAGGGCTGCTATGAGTTTGAGGCCAGGCTGGGCTACAGAGTGAGATCCTGTCTCAAAACAAGAACAGCAACAATGAGGCCGTCAAGGTAGGTAAAACCACTGGCCATGCAAACATGAGGGCCTGAGTTCAAATGCCAAAAACACATACTAAAACCGCTGTGCGGTACACATAACTGTAATCCCAGCATTCCCATGGGGAGATAGAAGAATCCCTGGAAGTTCACAAGCCAGCTAGATTGGAGTATGTGGCAAAAAAAAAAAAAAAAAAGAGAGAGAGAGAGAGAGAGACCCTCAAACAAAATAGAATGAGGATCAACCCCTAGTCCCCAGGCTGTCCTCTGAACTCCACATGTTTCCTATGGTACATGTGCACCTGCATTCACAGACAAGTGACAGCCTTCTGTTGCATCACCCATATGCAGTGTAAAAATCTCCAGACAGGTGGTGGCACATGCCTTTAATCCCAGCACTTGGGAGGCAGAGGTGGGTGGATCTCTGTGAGTTCCAGGCCAGCCTGGGCTACAGAGTGAGTTCCAGGACAGGCTCCAAAGCTACACAGAGAAAACCTGTCTCGGAAAATCAAAAAAACAAAAACACAAACATCTCCAGGCAGGTAGAGTTGGTGTGCAAACACAAGTTGAGAGGACCAAGAACAGCAGCTCTGTCCAGTGTGGCTTGACTCAAACTGATTTCCACACTCATCAAAAGGCTTAACATCAGAACTTGTGGCTGATAGCAGATTTAAAGCTACGTCTACCACCCAGCTGGCAGCTATGGTCCATACTGGCTCAGTCAGCCTCCGAGGTCAAAGCTGAACTGTGTGACAGAGGCCTCATCAACCATCCTCCCTCTTTGATCCACACAAAGAAGCAAGGTCCATAGGGGATGGCAGTGGAGCATACTACTGAAATGGGGCTCACCTCCCTTCAGGTAGGCATGGGGCACGTTGGCCTCCAGAAACATGGCTTCCCCCGGCTTTAAGGTGAGCAGGTTCAGGAAGTAAATGGCGAAACATCCGATATCACCCGGGTACTGCTGGTGTAGCTGCAGCAAGAGCTTCCCACAAATGTCGTCCATGCTGTTTCCGGCAGATACTGAGGGTCACAGAGCATCCCAAGGCCACTAAGACACATGTGGTATTCACAGCTTCACCCTGACAAGGGGGTCTTAGGGAACAGTCCCTGCCCCTATGAATGCAGTTGCTATGCTGGGCCTCTCTTAAACATCCCTCATCTTTGATAGTCAGTCACCCTTGCTCTTTCTCTCGCAATAGTGCCATCTCTCACCTTAACCATCTGCATGCCTGGCCTGGCTCTAGCAGCTGGGCACTGTGGTGCACAGCTAGCATCCTAGCCCCAAAGCAGAAGAATCGCCATGAGTGAAGGGTAGACTGGGCTACATACTGAGTTCTGATAGAGCCTGGACTGCAGAGTAGGACCCTGTCTCCAATGACACAGGCTAGGGACGCAGCTCCGTTGGTAGAGTACCTGCCCAGCATGCATGAAAGCCTAGGTTTGGTCCTAGCTCCACAAAGACACAGGCATGGTGACACATGCCTGGTAATCCCAGCACCCGGGAAGTAGAGGCAGGAGTATCAGAATTTAGCTGTCTAGTGAGTCTGAGGCCACCCCTGGTTATGAGAAACCTTGTCTCAAAGAGAAGTGGGAGATAAAATTGTGTGAGAAATATTTAAAACACAGACACCACTAGCATCGCCAGTTCGGATTTTGACAAAAACATGTCCAGACAATTGCCAAAAAAAAAAAGTCTCCTGGTTAGGGATCGCTCAGTGCTCTGGAGCTCAAAATCTATTATGGATAGGTAGAAAACCCGAAAGCTTCATGAAGAATGCCAAATTCCCTATTAGTTAAGGACTTCCCCTTTGTTAGCACTGAAACTCCCATGCCTCAGGAGGTCAGTCCATCTTTGGCAACCTGGGATGGTTGTCTACCCCGGAGAGCACAAGGCATAATGTGCTGTGGGCCAAAATGTACCCTGGAAACTGACCAAGAGAAGATGAGCTCAGCCTGGGCTGGAGACAGGTGCAGGGACAGGGTGAGCTGAGTTTCCTGGAGCATGCAGAGAAGGGAGGAGTGTATTCAGAACATACAGGAACCACAATAAAGAAAGCAGTGTTCCAAGAGGGAGGGTGGTTTAGTCTTCATACAGAGACTTGCTCAAAGGCTACTCTGCTAAACACTGGGACAAACATGAAAGTCTCCGGCCTATTGAATCCGAGTTTTAACATGAGCACGTGACGCTAAGGGATCACTGTATACCTGGGTATCAGAACAGAGCTAAGATCAGGGTTCTCGGGGCTGGAGAGATGGCTCAGTGGTTAAGAGCACTGGCTGCTCTTCCAGAGGTCCCGAGATCAATTCCCAGCACCCACATGGTGGCTCACAACCATCTGTAATGAGATCTGGTGCCCTCTTCTGGCCTGCAGGCATAGTGCAGGCAAAATACTGTATACATAATAAATAAATAAATCTTAAAAAAAAAAAAAAAAAAAAAAAAAGATCAGGGTTCTCCAAGAGTGTGGAAACATGAAAACACTCAAAACCACAAGACAAGAGGCTATGCTCAGGTGAGAGAAAATGGCTGTGGTGCAAAGGGAACATAGCAGGGACTTGGGAAAAGCCTGAACCAGAAGAGGGTTCTGGGGCTGCCTGGAGAAGCAGCTGGCATATCAGCAGGGGAGCCAAGACCATCCACTGCCATGGAAGCTCCTGAGTCTCTCGGCCTCGCTTCTCACTGTCTGTGTTGACTCTCGGGCCAACAGTGACACAACCACACCCACCAGGGTCATTTCCTGAACTCTGTCAACACAGGTTAGGCACCTAGGAGGGCTCTAAGGAAGAATGAATGGTTCAGAGCACAAAGCTTGAGTCCTCTAGAGATGAGTGAGCTCCTTGGTCCTTTCCTGCTCCCCAGTCCCCCAAATGCCAAATCTGTCCCATAGGAAGCAGCTGGAGGACTGGGAAGAATCTGGAAATGCCTGGGTGGAGAGCATTGGTAGAATCCTCTAGGCCAGTCTGCTTTCAGCCACCTGGAGAACACCAGTTAGGAGGTGGCATCAACCTGGGCCTCACTTCACAAAGGCTGGGAGAGAAATGGTAGCAGCTGATCTTGGTGTCCCTCTAAGTTTGGCCCCTCTTAGGTTCCACTGGGGGAAAGGGGCTGGGAACCCTGTGTCCATGGCCTCATCTGTGCCTGTGTCAGGAGTCCAGGCTAGGGCCCTGCATCCACCCAGGCCCCTGCCACACCCACCTTGCTGGGAGATCCGTTTCACCAACAGGTTAAGCTGCTCCACCACCACCTTCTTCTCACTCTTCATCAGATGGGAGAAGCAGTTCCTCAGGGCAGAGGCCACAGCCCCAGGATCCCCGCTCACGCTCTGCTTCAGCTGTGCTGTGGCATCCTCTCCAATCAGGGACTGGAACTCAGGTACCTCTGCAGGATGGCCAGGCCAAGGAGATGTAAAACAAATGCTAAGACAAAACACTGAGAAGTGAGGACCTCCCACCAGCCCTTCATCCCCAAGCCCTCAGCAACCACACCTGAGCCTGGTCTCACTATCTGGCCCACTGCCCCCCAAAACTACCTCATAAGGCCAAGATCTCTTTAGTATACACAGATGATATAATACAGATATCATATTCATATCATATATCCTATGATATGAATAGCACAGCCTCTGCTGCCTCTGTTTCTCTTTTAACCCAGGTTCCGAATGCGTCCCAGAGCCAGTACATATGCCCTCAGCATTCCTGTCCAACCTTACTCTTCAGGAAGGTCACAATCTCCTCCACTGGCCGGAAACCACACAAGCCCTGGAAGGGAGTGAGGGCAATGGCCATTTCTGGCTTGTGGTTGGCATCAGGGTAGTGCTGTGGAGCCTGGAGGTGCAGCTTCTCCGCCAGCTCCTGTGGGTGGGCGGTGGAGGACGACAGTTGGGGTACTGCTGTCATCAGCAGGATTGCTGGTCCCTGCAGTCCCTGCTGCCCGCCCGCCCCAGTTGTCAGAAGTCAGCGGCTTCTTACCTCTGACAGTGACGCCAGTCAAGGCATCATGCAGAAACCTGGGGTTCAGCCAGCCCAGGGCAGAGAAATGGGCCAAATCTAGGGCAGAGCTGGGACAGACTGAAGAGACCTGGCCTGTGGCTCAGGAACTCCAAACAGCAGGCCTAAGCTGCATGACTTGGGTGAATGATTGGGGGAGGTAGAGTTAGGAATGTCTAGAGTGTTAGGTCAGCCTCAGCTACATAATGAGCTTAAGGCCAGCTTGGGCTTTGCAAGACCCGTCTTTAAAAACCCCAAAATTAGGGGGTGGAGAAATGGCTCAGTAGTTAAGTGTCCTTGTTGCTCTTGCAGAGGACTCAGGTTCCTTTCCCAGCACCCATATGGTGGTTCACAACCATTTGTATCTCCAGTTCCAGGGGATCTGATGCCCTCTTACTTCCAAAGGCACCATGCGTGCATGTGATGTACAGACATACATGGAGGCAAACACTCATATACATAAAATAATCTTTAAAAATTAAAAAAAGCCGGGCGGTGGTGGCAAACGCCTTTAATCCCAGCACTCAGGAGGCAGAGCCAGGAGGGTCTTTGAGTTCAAGGCCAGCCCAGTCTACAGAGTGAGTTCCAGGATAGCAGGGCTACACAGAGAACCTCTGTCTCAAAAAACAAACAAAAAAAAGACTTTTTTTTTTTTTTTTTTTTTTTTTTTT